>JARYGA010018634.1:0-43076 GCA_030545235.1 Helianthus tuberosus | reverse complement strand
GCTCTTTTCCTTGTTAAAAACCGTGTTTATGCAAGACTTTGGAGTGTTTTGGATAAAAACTCACATGGTTTAGCACCCGTTTTCTGTGTTTTTCTCGTTTTTCTTGACGTTAAAACGTGTTCTAAACTAACCGGGTGTGTTAAAAGACGGGTTGGGTAACTTAAAAACTTGTTTTTGAGAAGGTTGGTATCTTCCGGCCAAATTCCGGCTTACTCCGGTGACCGGTTTTCTGGATAAAAAGTAATATTTTATTTGTTCAAATCTTGTTTTTGGCAAAAGTATGGTCTGACCATACCTTTCTGCCGAAAGATTTCACCAACCCATCACCTTTTCACCAACCTGTCACTTTTGTCAACTGTGTCAGTGCCGATCGAAGGATATCCTTCGAAGTCGAAAGATCATCTTTCGATCAAAGGAGGTTCGATAGATAATCATCCTTCGAACATCCTTCGAAGTCTGTGTCTTATCCTTCGATCCAAGGAATCTTTTCGAAGGATACATCTGTCGATCTACAGTTCTGATTCAAAAGATAAGGATCCTACGATTGGAGAATCTTTCGAAATCATTGTTCGAAACTCAACAGTGATCTTTCGAACACTGTTGATCCTTTGAACAAGTTCTGTTCCTTCGATTCTAGTCTGTTTAAGTTTAACAAGTTTGTGTTTTTCAGGTCTTTCGATCAAGGATCCTTCGGCTGGTTGTTATCATTCGAGATATTAACATAGTTTGTGAAAATTAAATTTTTAAAAAGGGAAAACTTGTTTTCAACTTTCAAATCAATTTTCACTTAATATATTTTTATAAAATGGGAACAAACGATCAGTGGGATCCAACCGCGTGGACTCAAACAACTTTGACTCCAAAATCATCAGCTACGCAATCTACGTCAGATTTCAACAAAACTGCATGGATGCAGGCTATTGCCCCACCTCAAGCTGCAATGATAACTGCAAATCAATGGGCATTGGTCACAAATCAAAGCAGCAGCATTCAAACTATGATGCAGAACGACAGTGAAACTGGTACAAGTACAAAACCGACAAAGCTAAATCACATCAATGATTGGGGATGGTGGAAAGAAAGGCTGAGAACTTATGTTCAGGGGCAAGGTCAAGATCTATGGATGTGCTTCTTCACCGCATTTGACAATGATTTGTAAGTTGCAGGATCTAATCCAGAAACTTACAGCACTATGTCTAATGATGATAAGAAGAAATTTGAGTTAGAAAAGAAAGCATTCATGATTCTCACACAAGCTCTTCACAGAGACATTTACCACCAGTTTGTTTACTGCACGACTACTAAAAGCTTGTGGGATATGCTCACGTTACGATGTGAAGGAAATGCTCAATCTAGAAAGATCAAGCAAGAATTACTGAAGAAAGAGTTTGAAGGATTCACGTGTATGGAGAATGAGACTTTGGCAGAGTTATCTACAAGGTTCCATCACTTGTTGAGCGAGATGTTTGGTTTTAGAGTCACTACCACTCCACAAGAAATGGTGAAGAGATTCGCTGATAGCTTACCAGCAAAGTGGAGCGGTTATCTTGAAATTCTCAAAGAAAATGGTGTTCTAGACACAATCACCGTTTATGAGTTAATTCAAAAATTGGAGAACAAGGATGTAGAAGAAAAGCTTAAGGCAAAAAGAACACTAACTCCTCAAAATCCAGAGATGTACTATGGGATTGCAGGAGGTATCAGTGGAGAAAAACCAGCCTCTCAACATACGAAGCTTCAAACAGCCTTCATCTCAAACACCGGACCTTCCACAACAGATCAGTTTGATCCTTCAGCATACACGATGTATTCAAGACCAGTTTCTTCTTCTCTACAACAGAATGTGCAACCGACAGCTCAGCAGCAACAACCGCAACAGCAAGGGTTTTATGGAAGCTCTTCAAACTTTCAAGCCACTTCCAATCCAAACACAGTCAGATTAGACACTTCCAACTTTTCCAAAGTCAGTGTCGAAATAGCCAAGGAGCATATGGAGATGTTGAACACCTTGGTTAGTGCTTATTGTGGATTGGTCGCAGGTCAGATTGGGAATATCAATCTAACCAATGAAGATTATCAGCAAGTGGATAGAGAAGAGTTTGAAATGATGGATATCAAATGGGCTCTTGCTAGTGCAATTCGAAGAGCAAAGGAGTTTATGGAAAGGACGGGGAGAACCAACTTGAATAGCAACCACAACACCAAGTATGGTTTTGATAAGAATGCTGTCACTTGCTTCAATTGTGGTGAAAAAGGTCACTTCAAGCGGGAGTGTCAGAGGCCATCTCAACATGGAAACCAAAATCCTTTCAGAGGTCAAGGCAACAGGGCAAATCAGAACCAAGTAAGGAACAATGAGCGCACATTGGTGCCTGTCAACAACCAGAGTCAAGCAGGACCATCAAATGCCAACCAGGCACTTGTGGTTCAAGTAGATGAAGGTTGTGATTGGTCAATCCAGTTGGGAAATGATGCTCCAGATGGAACAGCTTGTTTTGCTGAGGTCGTGAAGGATTTAAATCACGCCAGTGGTGGAGAATCTTCCGCCAATGGTGGTGACTCTTCTGAGGATGAAGACTCTTCTGGTTATAGTAGAAGTCCAGATGAAGAATCCTCGAGTTCAGGTGATGATCATGTGGATGAGACATCAAGTGCGTCAGCCGATGCAGATATTGATGAGCTTTTGGAAGAAGCTACAGCAGGAATTGAAAGAAGATCTATTTTGGTGGATCAAGCTGCTTATTCTTCGTCTTCTCTCCATTCAGCCTTTATGGCTAATGTCGACAGTTCATCAAGTCAGGTATGTGTTGATGAACCCATTGCTGTTAGTTGTGATAACTGTGATAGTTTAAATGTTAAATGTGCTGATTTAGAGGCAAACATGTCTGAGTTGCAAGGCAAACATGATGCTTTACAAGCTAGTTTGTTCGACTTGCAAGACAAACATGTTTCATTGAATGATGAGTGGTGTGAATTGCAAAGCAAACACGAGGCTTTGCAAGAGAAATATGAAATCACATACAAACACAATCAAGAATTGATTGTAGATCTTTCTAAAGCAACTGAAGCTAACTTGTTTTTAACCAGAAATGAAAAGGAATTTAAAGCAACAATTGCGTCATTAAAACATGATGTTTCAGAATTACAAAAGGCTGTTTTGCGAAAACAACATGCTAACAATAATCTTATTGACACAATTGAAAAGCAAATGGTAGAGTTGGCAACAGCTCGATGTGAATGTGAGACAATTAAGCAGAAACTGGAAAGCTATTCCAATTCCCGCTTTGTATTGGATCACATCATTGACGTTCAAAAGAGAAAGAAAAAGGGGGATACAAAATGTATTGGATTCAAATCATGTCCTCCCCCAATGAATCACAATTACTCCAAATTGCCTGATGACGAGGATATGCCCCGTTTTGAACCTACTGTGCCACTCGGTCTAGATGACTTTGCAGCAGGCCTCGGGTTCACAACTGGTACATCATCCTCGAGTCAATCAGAATCTGAGAATGTGACAGATTCATCGTGTGTGAAGGAACAGAGTCCTCCCATTGTTGAGGATGCTGATTCTTCGGATGATGAATCTGAAGAAATTGTGAAACAACAGTCTAACTCGGTTACAACAGATATTCCAATCGAGAATCACATCCTGTGTGATCCACCAGTGAAACCGAGTAAGACTGAAATGTCAAAAGCAATGGAGTCCCTTGTATCTAGCCGTGAAGAGAATAACTTGTTGTACACGCTCAAAGGAGATAGCAAAATCTACTCTAACAAAGATTTTCCAATTAAAAATGTAAATCAAGATTTAATTGAGCAAATTTTTGAAGGATGCACTGATAAGTTTTTGGGGAATAAAAGTGGCAAAGTTACCGTCACTCAATGTGATCCAATTCCGTGTGAACAAATTAGAAAACAATACGGAAACCAAAAACTACCAATTGAGTGAAAACAACAAGTCAACTCCGGAAAGGGTAAAGTACAGGGAAAGAAGGCTCAGAACAAGAATGTTCAAGCACCTAAAGTTCAACAGTCTAAGGCTACTCAACCTAAGGCTGCACAATCTAAAATTCAACAATCAAAGGTTGAGCAACCTAAGGTTCAACAACAAAAGGTGCAAAACAAAAGAGCTCCTGTTAAGAAACGAGAACCGAAAATGATCTTTGTTGGATCCACGGGTTCAGACAAACTTGAAACATTTCAGGATAAATCTAACGTTGATTTTATAAAACAAGTTAGAATTTTAAAACGAAATGATCAGAATAATTACACCCAACACACCAACGGATGTGATTTAGGTCCAAGCACATCTAGATCACAAAGTTCATTGTCTGGTTCTCCGTCTGGTCATCAACATGTTTCTCCGAAGTTTGTAGAGCGGAGAACATGTTTTGAATGTGGGACAGTTGGGCATATTGTAAAATATTGCCCACACGTGCAAAAGCTGAAGTCAAAAACGAGTGCCCCCCAAGAAATCGATTACCGAAAACGATCAGTTTCCCCGAAACAAGACCCACGTGTCTTGAAAGAAAGGGAAAAGAAGTTAAAGCAAAAGAATCAAAAGGTAATTGAAAAGGCCTTAAAATCAGAGGTCAAAGAAGAAAAACCTGTACAAGCAAAATCTGAAACTGTAAAACCAGTAAATGCTAAAACAATGAATTCAAATACTGGTAAAGGACAAACAGCTTGGAAGCAAAAGCAGGTAATTCAATCAGGGGGAGCACCACAGGTTCTTTTTCCTAATCATCAAGTGATTGAAATCACTTTCATTGATGATCTCGGACGACCCAAGTCTGTGAAGGCTTGGGTCCCCCTCTCCAACTAATCTCTGAGTGAGTGTGTAGGATATTCCAGGAGGAACTTTCGATAGTCGTAAGATTGTTGATAGTGGAGAGTCCTTGCACAAGATAGGCGTCAGAAGAAATTGTTGCCTTTGATGGAGAGAAAAAGAAAGGGGAAACAGAGTTGTCTGTCGAAAGAAATTGATAACTTCGACAAAATGAAAATCATTTCAAAAGTTTGATTGTCCAAGGCTTTAATCGGGTCCCCAGGATAGATTCACGTAAAATGTACGCACCTGCAGCACGTCTGAAGTTCAAACTCAACAAGATAAACGTGCAGTGTACATTTCTTCGTGGTGTGATTGAAGAAAATGTGTTTGTTGAACAAACCAACCGGGTGTGCGGATGCTTTGGCTTGGATTGAACAACCGCACACTACTTCTGAAAGAGAAAGACAAAAATCTTCGCTGGTGCAATGTGGAAGATCAGCCTGACCCAAAGGTTTCTGATCTTGTTGCTGTGAAGAGATTTCTAAGTAGCTACATAATTCGACCTTGAAATCCACACCGGGTGGATATCCAGTTTGGGAGAGCACTCAGATTCCTGTCAATGCACGAAGCAGTTGAAGGATACGGTTTTAAATTTCTAATCTCTCCTATACTTGTCGATATTTAAGCTGCTTTTTGAATTATTATCTTGTACAGCACTCTTTGGCCAGACAATGTTGTCATGGTCCGCACCGCTTACCGACATACCAACTGATTTTTCCAAAATTCGATACATCATTGCTGATTCAAAATTAATTTTGGTAAACGGCATTGAGGTAAAACATGAGTTAACCAACATCGGAAAATCATTTTTGTAAATACCTTTGTGTTTTAAATTTGTCTTAGTTTGTTGCTTTTAGGGGGAGTAAACCAAAATTTGAAAAACCAAAAACATCGAAAAATTTCAAAAAAAAAAAAAACACAAAAACAATAGAAAAACAAAAATGAGTTTCCTGGCGAGCAAAAGAGAAAATGATAGTACATCAGTGGTCTGTCCAAACCTCTTTAAACCTAAACTGAAAAACGATAAGCAGCTCTATATAATATGTATCGGTAGGCTCACGATCATTATAAAGTGTGCAGGGTGATATAAACTTAAATCGACTGAAGACTAGGTGGGAACCATTCATTGGCATATGGTCTTAGTACCGAAATTTCGTTTGAGAGATTGCCGAGGTTCTGAGATATTCGGTCTTTATGCTGCTTATCATCTGGGTATCATGGTTGTATCTTTTACCGAAAATTAACGGGGACGCAAGTCTAGATCTTCCATGATACTATACATACGTGTACATATTGCATACGACCTCAATAAGTGATAAACAATCACATGTCCCAAAATAAGTGATAATATATCACATTCATCCGGGAGTCAAGTTCGTCTCTCTGCTGTACGAAAGTACTGACCTGTTCACGGACTTGCTCCTGTGCCCTCATGCATCGAAAATCAAGTTCCTCATCAATAAGTGATTCTATCACATAGGGCTTGTTTTCAAATCAAAATAAGTGAGAATCTCACATCATATACGGTCAAACAGATGATAATCGGTATACTCACCGGTAAGATGAACCCTCGTGCATACCTTGATACGGGAATGTGTCGTGATGTGGATGAACACCGGTCGGTAAGTATAAATCATACCTTAACGTATCCCCTCGCCATGATTACATCTGATAAGTTGAGCTTATGTGGACAACAATACCGATAATTGTTATAGGATGCTTATCTTAATGTTAACTAATTGAACAACAAGAGCGTTTTGACATGACCGTACACTGATATGATTCTCTTACCCTCGAAACTCGCAAAAAGAATGTCTGTAAATATTTATTTAATGCTTTCAGTTTCTGCATCTTTGTATATATTTATTTATTGTTTTCTGTCTTTACTTTTGAAAAATGAAAAATTCCAAAAAGATTTTTGGTGTGTTTTAATATAAACTTTTTAAAATCCAAAAAGATTTTGCTTTTAGTTTATTTTTGATTGACCGATATTGGAACTCGAGTCTATCCTACCCAAAATCCTGATTATAAGCTGGAAAACAATTGCACCTTCATAAATGGTCGAAGTTAACACATTTTGAAAGTTAAAGGATTAAGATTGTACATTTTCTGAACTTTCAAACTGTTGTCGGTTGGTGTTTGATTGAGATTTGATCTCATATGTGTCTTTTGTTTAAGTGTTAACTATATTCCAAGCGGTTGTTCTCATTATGCGTTTAGCTTTCTTGCATGTGCAGATGCTAAAGGTGAGGAGAACATGTTCGATGACAAGCTTTGGAATGAAGACACGAAGTGGAGGCACTCAAAGGATAAAATGATCGAGTTGCCGCTGACCCATCATCAAGACACCACAAGGATCTCAAATTCTAAAGATCAAGACATTCGAAGAGGGAGTTTGTTAACACACTTCCTGTAACACCCTAAACTTTTACCCTTAAATTTTTAACAGAATATAGTTTAAGTACATGACTTTCATAAATGAAGTTCATAAGATACCAAGATCTTAATCAACTATGACTAAGTTACATCATTTCAAAAATTGTTAAACATGTGTTTACAACCCATACATCAAGACTACAAAAGATCTAAATCATTGCGGAAGATTCAAAATGGAGTGTTCGGTTCTTTGTTAATCGCTTGATCACCACCCGTATGAACCACCAATTTACCTATGATTTTAAACCATTGAAAACATTAGCTTTGATGTTATTATATAGTAAATTCCAAGGATTTAACATCAAATTTGAAATAACAAAATATAAAGCTTATATTGTTGTCCACCGTAAATTACGGTATCACCGTAATTTACGGTGAGTCCTGGATTGATTTGATCACCGTAAACCAGGGGGTCTACACCGTAACATATATTTTCTTCACCGTAAATTACGGTATTACCGTAATTTACGGTGGTACCTGGAGATTTCAAGTTTTGTTTGTTTTGATCATTTCACTCAAATCCAACTCATAGAATTTACTTTTCTAACATATACTACATCAAATTCTAGCAATTCTAACATGTTATATGTTGAGCTATATCAAAGAGCAATCCATCATATTCCGAACTTTAATCAAGCTTTACTTGATTAATTGACCCGTTTGGCTCGTCTACGGAATCCACCTCCATGACGACTACCAACGAGTACTAAACAAATTTAATCAATCAATCAATTAGACGATTTCATCGCTTACTTCAAACAACTCTTATTCAAGGATTCAATTACACAATAAAATCATCAAGCCTAATAAATGTAACGGGTCAAGTTACATACCTTCAAAGTTTGCCCTTTAAACGTGGTTCGCCACTCGCTTGTCCGCTTGACGCTCCTGCGTCCGTTCCTATAGAGTCCATTTATGATGCGTTTTAGAACTCTCTTTAAATCATAATTCGCATAATACATCAAAACATCATGATTATGCGCTTAAGCTCAGAATTTCAGTTTTAAGCCTTCATAGAGGCATTTCAACAAACACTTTAAGGGCATAATTTTATATCTTTCGTATTCAAGTTTATAGCTTGCTAGTTAGCTAACTTAATCATCAATATAGCCTTCATATATCATTTAAACATCATGCATTTTCTGAAATCATTTTCTAAGATTAAATTACACTACAATATGCATTCTAAATCCTAGTGTTCATCATCATATTGTAAAACCCACAACCCACCTTCAAGGTGTTCATGGAATTTCCTGAATTTGAACATGATTTCACATCTAGTTGTCTAGGTTTTACTTCTAAACACCATGTCATCCTTAATCTAACCAAATAACACTCATGCAACATCTAAATTCAGATTTTCCAAAATCATGAGATTTTCAAGTTTAGAGATTTCATCAAATTTTACATACCTTATGATCCTCTTGTGGTGAGGATCGATAATCTAAACTCGGATTTCGTTTTGGATCAGAATTGCACCTTCAATTTGAGAGTTTTATGAGATTAGGGTTTTTGGAATGGGGGTGTCGCCCCCTGCTTCTTCCTGATCGACCAACACCTCAATTTGGGGTGTTTGGTTTATTTTTTATTTGTTCCATTTAATTAAGTTTCAAATTAAACAACTATGGTCCCTCAACTTTGTTCAACATTTAGTTTGGTAGCTTTTAATCAAGTTATTAGTTATTTCTAGACTAGTTAACTAACTAGGTTAAAATTCTTAGTTAGTAAACTCCCATTTATTTATGCTTTATAATTCCGATATAATGTCTTATATTTTCGGGGTGTTACAAGTCCACCCCTCTTAAAAAGGGTTTCGTCCCCGAAACCAAGGTACGTACCAAATAGTGTAGGATGAAGACGTCTCATCTCCTCTTCGGACTCCCATGTAGTGTCCGAACCTTTCCTATGCTCCCATTTGACCTTGAATTGGTCAATTTGTTTATTTCGTAAACGTTTGACCTTTCTGTCTAAAATCTTCACCGGTCTTACCACATAATTTAGACTATTATCCACTTCGATATCATCGTAATGGATATAAGTCGTTTCGTCTGCTAGGCACTTTCTTAATTGTGATACGTGGAACGTGCCATGGATTCCACTTAGCTCCTCCGGTAATTCAAGGCGGTAAGCTACCTTGCCAACTCTCCCGATAATTTTAAATGGCCCGATAAACCTTGGGCTTAACTTCCCCTTCTTTCTAAATCTAATAACGCCTTTCCATGGGGACACTTTTAGCATGACCATGTCACCCACTTGAAATTCAATTGGCCTTTTCCTTTTATCTACATACGCCTTTTGCCTGTCTTGAGCCGCTTTCAAGTGTGCCCGAACTTTATCGATCTTTTCGTTCGTGGCTCTTACTATGTCTTGATGGGCGAGTTCACGTGGACCCACTTCACCCCAACAAACCGGGGTTCGACACTTCCTACCGTAAAGCAGTTCGTATGGTGCCATTTTAATACTAGATTGGTAACTGTTGTTATACGAAAACTTGACTAACGGTAGGTGAACATCCCAACTGCCTCCAAAGTCGATTATACACGCCCGTAGCATGTCTTCCAATATTTGTATCGTTCTTTCACTTTGTCCATCCGTTTGAGGATGGTACGCAGTGCTAATGAACAATTTGGTCCCCATTTGTTCTTGGAAATCACGCCAGAAATTCGAAGTAAACCGGGTATCCCTATCAGACACGATGGACACCGGCACTCCATGACGTGCTATGATTTCATTGGTATAGACTTCTGACATCTTTTCTGACGTATAAGTCTCACGAATCGGAATAAAGTGAGCACTTTTCGTCAATCTATCCACCACTACCCATATTGCATCAAAACCACGATTCGTCTTAGGCAACTTGGTTAACAGGTCCATTGTAATATGTTCCCATTTCCAAACTGGAATTTCTAACGGTTGGAGTTTGCCATAGGGTTTCTGATGCTCCGCCTTGACTTGTAAACATGTCAAGCATTTTTCCACATACTTCGCCACATCCCTCTTCATTCCGGGCCACCAATAATTTTGTTTCAAATCATTGTACATCTTGGTTGCACCCGGATGAATCGAATAACGGGATTTATGAGCTTCGTTTAGTAGAAGCGCCTTTACTCCACAAGTATGTGGGACCCATATCCTTCCGGATCGAGTCTTCAACCCATGATTCCCTTCTGACAAATCTTTCAATTGACCTATTATTCTTTCTTTCTTCCAATTCTCTTCTTTTACTGCTTCTAGCTGCGCCTCTCGAACACGTTCAAGTATACCCGAGGTCACCACGAGTTGCATCGACCTCACTCGTATTGGGACATAGTCCGTTTTTCTGCTTAGAGCATCCGCTACCACGTTTGCTTTTCCGGGGTGATAATGTATCTCACAATCGTAGTCCTTCACCGTTTCCAGCCATCGCCTTTGTCGCATATTTCACTCCTTCTGATCAAAGAAGTATTTCAAGCTCTTGTGATCAGTGAATATGGTGCACTTTACCCCATACAGGTAATGCCTCCATATTTTTAATGCAAATACCACCGCTGCCAGCTCGAGATCGTGCGTGGGATATTTCTTTTCATGTATCTTCAATTGTCTCGAGGCATAGGCTATTACCTTGCCCCGTTGCATCAGCACGCAACCAAGTCCCAATAATGACGCATCCGAATAAAACACCATGTCTTCGACTCCGTCCGGCAATGTCAGTACCGGAGCTTGAGTTAGCCTTTCTTTTAGCGTCCGAAACGCTTTTTCTTGATCGACTCCCCAAACAAACTTTGCTTTCTTTTGGGTTAGCTTTGTTAGCGGCGATGCAATCTTGGAGAAATCTTGAATGAATCTCCTATAATATCCAGCAAGCCCCAAAAAGCTTCTAATTTCAGAAGGGTTCTTCGGGGGATTCCATTTTGACACCGCCTCTATCTTTGACGGATCCACCAAAACCCCATCGGCACTTATGACATGACCGAGAAATTGTACCTCTCGTAACCAAAAGGCACATTTGGAAAATTTGGCATAAAGCTTCTCTCGTCTAAGTGTCTCTAACACTTCTTGTAAGTGGCGTGCGTGTTCGGCTTCACTTTTCGAATACACGAAGATATCATCGATAAACACGATGACCGACTTATCCAACATTGGCTTGCAAACCCGGTTCATGAGGTCCATGAAAGCCGCGGGCGCATTTGTTAGCCCAAATGACATCACGAGAAATTCGTAATGTCCGTATCTTGTGCGAAAAGCCGTCTTCGGCACATCTTCTTCTTTGACCTTTAGTTGGTGATACCCCGACCTAAGGTCAATTTTTGAAAACCAACTCGCGCCTTGTAGTTGGTCAAATAAGTCGTCTATTCTCGGGAGCGGGTATCGGTTCTTTACCGTGAGTTTGTTTAACTCCCGATAATCGATACACATGCGCATACTCCCGTCCTTCTTTCTCACAAACAACACCGGTGCGCCCCAAGGAGACACACTCGGCCTTATGAATCCTTTGTCAAGCAAATCTTGAATTTGGGACATCAGCTCTTGTAATTCCGACGGTGCAAGTCGGTACGGGGCTTTTGCCACAGGTTTCGCGCCCGGAATCAATTCGATCCCGAACTCTACTTCCCGTTCAGGCGGTATCCCCGGTAAATCTTCCGGAAAAACATCTTCATAATCTCGTACTACCGGTACATCTCCAATCTTCCGTGATTCTTTCTCGGTCTCGTTTGCATAAATTATGAATGCCTTGCATCCTCGCTTCATGAGCTTGTGAGCTTTCAACATCGAACATACTATGGGGTTGCCTCGTTTTTCGCCATAAATGGTGACGTGTTTTCCGCTCGGAGATGTTAGTTTTATCTCTTTGCGAAAACACACGACCTTTGCATGGTATTGAGATAGCCAATCCATCCCCACGACTACTTGGAATTCTCCCATCGACATCGGGATTAGATTTATCAAATATTCTTCATCATCGATGCTCAGTTTGCAATTTTCACATACATCACAAACAATAAAGCTTTTGTTATTACCTATCTCTACTTCTAAAGGCACAGGTAATTTTGTTAGAATAAATGAAGGATGTCGAATAAGTCCATATGAAACAAAGGATTTATTCGCACCCGTATCAAATAACACGTGTGCAGGAATTGAATTTACAGTAAATATACCTGAGACCACGTCAAGTTCAACCTTTGCTTCTGCGGCAGTTAGTTGAAAAGATCTTGCCTTCGCTTTTGGGGCTTCACCTTTCGGTTCCTGCCCATCATTCTTTACAACCAGCTCCGGGCATTCTGACTTCTTGTGACCCGTTCGATAACAATTGTAACAAACCGTCACTTTCTCCGGGCATGACATAGCCATATGTCCCGTTTTCTTGCATATAGGACAAGGCTTATCCTTGTAACGGCATTCACCCTTATGATTTTTCCCACAAATTTTGCAACTTGGTGTACTACCTTTAGCATCTGATCTCTTTGCTGTTTCATTCGTTCTTGCTTTCTTGGTAGGGCTTGGATTCACATCTTGTGCCCTTCGTTCACCCCGTTCTATACTCTTTTTCAATTCGATCTCCCTTTCCCGAGCAGCATTGACAATCTCGGTAAGGGTCTCGTACTTTGAAGGGGTTATGAACTCTCTATATTCTGCGCTTAGCATGTTATGATAATAATAGACCTTTTGCTCTTCATTCGTTATCAAATCATCACAAAACTTCATCTTGTCCATAAACATCCCCGTGATCTTGTCAATGGATTCACCTTTGTGTCTGAGTTGCATGAACTCTTCCTTGATTTTATTTATGACCGCCTTGGGACTATGGTGTTTAAGAAACGGCGTCTTAAACTCCTCCCAAGTCATGGCCTTAGCCGCTTCACTTCCAATCTCCTTCTTTTTGTTATCCCACCAATCTTTCGCTTGACTCCTTAGTTGACCCGTACCATAGGCTACGTAGTCTTCTTCGTCACAATGGGTTCTCTCGAATACCCCTTCGATGTCACTTAGCCATCGTTGGCACACTATTGGGTCAACCTCCCCATTATATATTGGTGGTTTACAAGCCATGAATTCCTTGTATGAACAAGGCTTTCGTCCTCCACGCTTTTCCTTTGCTACATTTGAATCATCTTCCAGTTTCTTGATTCTATCTTCTACTATTGATAAAACCGTGTTTTGGATTTTATCAATAAAGCCCGACAAACTGTTTTCGATCGCCTTTCCAACCTCTTCGGCAATCACTTCCCTCACTTGTTCGGTGACTCTTGGCACCGCATTATCATTGCCTCCATCAGCCATCTCGATTTCTGAAATGTTTACATAGATTGTTAAACATTCCATTTATAACACATGCTTTACTTGTTTTGATTTAATCAAGTTCATAACTTGATTTAATCATTCTTGTTTCAATTCAATCAAATTCGTAACTTGATTTAATAATTCTTGTTTCTATTCAATCAAGTCCGTGACTTGATTTAATCATTCTTGTTTCATGCATTTCTTGTTTTTGAGTGAGCTTACACACTCTTTTCATGCATAATTGTTCGTTTCTCATTTTATACATAGTACATAATTTATTAACAAAACAAGTTAATTCTTACCGGACGATCGATCAAGCTTGAACCGAACACTTATTGACAACCTTGAGCTCTGATTACCAACTTGTAACACCCTAAACTTTTACCCTTAAATTTTTAACAGAATATAGTTTAAGTACATGACTTTCATAAATGAAGTTCATAAGATACCAAGATCTTAATCAACTATGACTAAGTTACATCATTTCAAAAATTGTTAAACATGTGTTAACAACCCATGCATCAAGACTACAAAAGATCTAAATCATTGCGGAAGCTTCAAAATGGAGTGTTCGTTCTTCGTTAATCGCTTGATCACCACCCGTATGAACCACCAATTTACCTATGATTTTAAACCATTGAAAACATTAGCTTTGATGTTATTATATAGTAAATTCCAAGGATTTAACATCAAATTTGAAATAACAAAATATAAAGCTTATATTGTTGTCCACCGTAAATTACGGTATCACCGTAATTTATGGTGAGTCCTGGATTGATTTGATCACCGTAAACCAGGGGGTCTACACCGTAACATATATTTTCTTCACCGTAAATTACGGTATTACCGTAATTTACGGTGGTACCTGGAGATTTCAAGTTTTGTTTGTTTTGATCATTTCACTCAAATCCAACTCATAGAATTTACTTTTCTAACATATACTACATCAAATTCTAGCAATTCTAACATGTTATATGTTGAGCTATATCAAAGAGCAATCCATCATATTCCGAACTTTAATCAAGCTTTACTTGATTAATTGACCCGTTTGGCTCGTCTACGGAATCCACCTCCATGACGACTACCAACGAGTACTAAACAAATTTAATCAATCAATCAATTAGACGATTTCATCGCTTACTTCAAACAACTCTTATTCAAGGATTCAATTACACAATAAAATCATCAAGCCTAATAAATGTAACGGGTCAAGTTACATACCTTCAAAGTTTGCCCTTTAAACGTGGTTCGCCACTCGCTTGTCCGCTTGACGCTCCTGCGTCCGTTCCTATAGAGTCCATTTATGATGCGTTTTAGAACTCTCTTTAAATCATAATTCGCATAATACATCAAAACATCATGATTATGCGCTTAAGCTCAGAATTTCAGTTTTAAGCCTTCATAGAGGCATTTCAACAAACACTTTAAGGGCATAATTTTATATCTTTCGTATTCAAGTTTATAGCTTGCTAGTTAGCTAACTTAATCATCAATATAGCCTTCATATATCATTTAAACATCATGCATTTTCTGAAATCATTTTCTAAGATTAAATTACACTACAATATGCATTCTAAATCCTAGTGTTCATCATCATATTGTAAAACCCACAACCCACCTTCAAGGTGTTCATGGAATTTCCTGAATTTGAACATGATTTCACATGTAGTTGTCTAGGTTTTACTTCTAAACACTATGTCATCCTTAATCTAACCAAATAACACTCATGCAACATCTAAATTCAGATTTTCCAAAATCATGAGATTTTCAAGTTTAGAGATTTCATCAAATTTTACATACCTTATGATCCTCTTGTGGTGAGGATCGATAATCTAAACTCGGATTTCGTTTTGGATCAGAATTGCACCTTCAATTTGAGAGTTTTATGAGATTAGGGTTTTTGGAATGGGGGTGTCGCCCCCTGCTTCTTCCTGATCGACCAACACCTCAATTTGGGGTGTTTGGTTTATTTTTTATTTGTTCCATTTAATTAAGTTTCAAATTAAACAACTATGGTCCCTCAACTTTGTTCAACATTTAGTTTGGTAGCTTTTAATCAAGTTATAAGCTATTTCTAGACTAGTTAACTAACTAGGTTAAAATTCTTAGTTAGTAAACTCCCATTTATTTATGCTTTATAATTCCGATATAATGTCTTATATTTTCGGGGTGTTACACTTCCTAAACTAAATGGGGAGTTTGTTGATACACTTTCTGCTTACGACGCGTGAAGACTTTGAAGATCCTCCGACATGAAAGACACAGAAGACGAACAATCACAGAAGACGAACCATCACGAGTAGCGTCCAAGGGGGAGTTTGTTGATACACTTTGTGTGGACGCGACTCGGCTCGGTTCGACTCGGCATTGAAGACTTGAAAGGACGTCAAAGACTTGAAGACACGAAGATCGAGACAAAGCTACAGCCAAGGGGGAGTTTGTTGGTGCACTTGTGTCTGTACTTTGTCTGTATTCTGTCATGATACCAAACGATGTCTTGTGTTAGTCTGAGTTACGTCTTAGGTTTGTTACAATGTGTGTTCGATGTAAGTTTGACCAAGTTAACCATCCTCCGGTTTGACTTGGGCAAACAGTTAGCACATTGGTTGTAAGATGTGTGTGTGTCGAAGGATGAGTAATCGAAGGATTGGTTATATCCTTCGATGAGCTCGAAGGATAAACCTTCGAAAGATATAGATGGACCTCGAAGGATATCATCCTTCGAGGTAAATGTGGATCCTTCGATAGGCTTGTGATCGATAGATGATCTTTCGATCAGTCTATCTGATCCTTCGACCAGACAATCTGTGATGGATATAAATATCCATGCAATGTGTTCATTTCATTTGGGGGTGTGACACAGAGACACATAAGACACACAGACACAAGAGAGAACACAGAGCACACACACACACGAGAGTTAGAGAGAGTTTGCAAAATACATTTGTAAACATTGAGCTTGTAACCGAACCTTCATACGTATTAATACAGTGGTGTTAATCGGTGAATATTGTGTGTCGTGTACTTGCGTGTTCTATCTCGGTTTGCCTTTCCGGTTGGATTCCGCACAACCGGGTTGGTTAGTATACAAGGATTAGGCGACTAGATCCTCCCCTAGCCGGACCTACATGTTGTACCCTGGGAAACAAAACGAGTACTCTTGGGAGACTCGGAATTTGTTTTAAGGGAAGCGTGTTGAACACGTGCCTCAGCCTTCTTCTTCATCTAAGTTCTTGTATTTTATTTATTTCAGTTGTAATTGTACTGTATTTTTTGCTTTCTTTATTCATGTGTATTGTAATCAGTTAATAAAATTTGTTTATTTTATTTTAAATTACGCGAACGGTTCCTACACAATCAAGAGGGTTGTTCACAAATGAACCTATATATATACGAATTTTAATATTAGAATGGTACATAAAGTTTGAAATTACGTATTATTATAAACATATTACTCGTTTTACCTTGAAACATAAAGAACTTGATTGCACGATGTGCACATGGCTAGTGTTGCAATCTTGTTCAGGATTGGACCCAAGGCATGGGTATTGGAGTCAGTGACGGATCCAAAATTTTATTCTAATGTGTTCCTTTTAGTAAATTCTTTTTAATTTTCACTAATTTTTTTCTAAATTATATAATGTTCTCACTATTTTTTTTTCCTAAACGCACTGGGTTTCTGGAAACCCACAAATGTGGGCTGGATCCGCCCCATAATTGTAATCTGTATTACTGAAATCGAATGACCCTATAGATTTTCGGATGATGACCTAACTAAATAAATTACATAATGAAAATCTAAGAATACATTTGGTTGGATTGCTAATCACCTTACCCTTCATTAAAAGAACCAGCCATTTGATTCCTATCCTCCTTACTTTTTACTTCTTTGATGATTAAATATTAAGTTCAAAATATGATAAGGGGGTGGGGGTGGTGATCACACATCACTCACAACACCCAATCAAATTCCGTCATGTCATCAACCATTTTTTCATCACTCACAACCTTTTTTAATAGCAATGGTCATCACTCACAACACCCAACAATAAACCCTACACCCCCTCACATGTTCCATCACTCAAACCTTTGTCACACATGATATTCTTCACGGAAACCATATGATTACGTGATGAATCATTTGGTGGCGGTGGAAAATGGAAACCCACCACGCGTTATACTTCCATCACTCGTTATAAAACCCCACCACCCCCAGTGCCCTAATAACCAGCGTTTGATGATTCCTACACTCGACACACCCTAAATAATTCATTGAACCAATGAAATCTGATAAAACAAATCTGTGACTTGGCCCGATAAGGAATCCATCTCGATATAGGACACACCAAGAACGAAAAGTATGCCACCTCATCGACAATAGCCCCCCCCCCCCCCCCCCCGCGGCACCACCACCCATACCCTGCAAGTTAAACCGGGGCGCCATGCTTCCTTCGCCACCATGTTAACGAACGATTTTTGATTTGATCGAGGGGAGATGGTCAGTTTAAAGGGGGCGCTATAATTAAAGAGGGGCTTTATCCCACACCGTCCAAGTTAAGGGGAGGAGCCTTAAAACCCCCTGTGTGACGTGACGCTGAGGTGGCGTGATAAAGCCCCATCCCACACCCTCTAGCCAAGCAAATGGTAAAGTTAAATCTTACGTTTCTCATAGCTTTTAATGTCTTCTTGGCGAGTAAACTGCAATTTTACACCCTGAGGTTAGGGGTGATTGGCAGGTCTACCCCCCCTAAGGAAATAATTGCAATTTTACCCCCCACTGTTCACCCTTATGTCGCAAGATTACCCCCTGTTAACAGATTCTGTCAAGTCAACGTTTGTTTTGACTGTTATAATGTGTGAAAAGTCGTTTTTGCCCCTATCTTATTAAAATTATATAAAAAATCAAGAATCAAGTTCATTCTTCATCATCATAAGCAGTTCTTCATCAGTTCATCATCATCAGTTCATTCTTCATCATCATCAGCAGCAGTTCTTCATCAGTTCATTCTTCATCATCATCAGCAGTTCATTCTGGGTGTTGGAAGCTAGATCCACAAATCACCTACAATCAACGAAACAAGTTCATCATCATCAGCAACAGTTCATTTTTCATCATCATTATCATCATCAGCAGTTCATCAATTCGCTGTAAGATCTGTTCGCCTGTCAGATCTGTTCGCCTGCAAATGGAGGTTCAGATCTGTTCGCCCCTGTGATTAAAATCCCTAGAATTTG
Source organism: Helianthus tuberosus (assembly GCA_030545235.1). Lineage (NCBI taxonomy): Eukaryota > Viridiplantae > Streptophyta > Magnoliopsida > Asterales > Asteraceae > Helianthus > Helianthus tuberosus. The sequence goes on along the minus strand of JARYGA010018634.1, from coordinate 24,313 downwards.
AATTTCACATTAAAATCCCCATTACCTGTGAGATTGAAGCTTCAAATCCTTAATCATTACTCTCAAAACTGCATCGATAAACCACATAGAAACCATCAATCAACAGATCTGATGAACCGGAGTATTCAAGCCCATTACCTGTGAGATTGAAGCTTCAAATCCTTAATCATTACTCTCAAAACTGCATCGATAAACCACATAGAAACCATCAATCAACAGATCTGATGAACTGGAGTGATGAAGAAAGTGATGAACCGGAGTATTCAAGCGATGGATCTTCAGATCTGATGATGATGATGATGATCTGATGATGATGAATTAACTGCATCGATAAACCACATAGAAACCATCAATCAACAGATCTGATGAATCGGAGTGATGAAGAAAGTGATGAACCGGAGTATTCAAGCGATGGATCTTCAGATCTGATGATGATGAATTCTCCTGTGTGACAGATGCCCTCATTTGGGCAGTTCCTAATTTTGATGATGATGATCTGATGATAATGATGAATTTGAATTTCACATTAAAATCCCCATTACTTGTGCACTCAAGCGATGGATCTTCAGATGTGATGATGATGATGATGAATTCTCCTGCAAATGGATCTTCAGATCTGATGATTATAAATAATTAATAATAATAATAATAATATGGGGTAAGATTACCAAAATACCCTCACCTATAAGGGTCAAACTACCGTTGACTGTTAACAGGGGGTAATCTTGCGACATAAGGGTGAACAGTGGGGGGTAAAATTGCAATTATTTCCTTAGGGGGGTAGACCTGCCAATCACCCCTAACCTCAGGGTGTAAAATTGCAGTTTACTCCTTCTTGGCTCTATTATGTCAAAATTACATTTTCCAAAATTTACCAACCAAACAACCTTCCTAAGAGTACTATAATTAATTTTATTTTACTATTTTTCTTTTATCTTCAATATTGTGTATATAAAATTTATCATAAAATATATGTTACTATGTTGAAGTAATAGTGGGGCGTTTCTCATGTTACTAACGATAGGAAACCATACCTCTCTACCCTGTCTAGGCCAATAGAATCGAAAGTGGAATATCGGAATCTTTAAAAGTGGTCCACACAACACAACACAACACATGTAATTTTGTTTATAGCTCTTTACAAGCTAAGGTCCACCATAGGCACATGTAATCCCCCAACATGTGTCCAAGTGGTAGCTATTCGAAATAAATTCTTCAAACATCCACAAATTAATCCAATTGCAAGTAGTTATTTAGCAACAAAGTGGTCCTATCGTAGACCTTTCTATAACGCATGTCATGACCAGTTGTGTAATACAACATGTTGGAATCAACGGATAAAAAACACAGCAACACGTTGATTTTGTAAGAACTCCTCACGACTCTTTTACAGATTATAAAGAACAAAGCAAAGCATCCAAGTAATTACATAAACTAACCCATATATTTATACTAAACTAATTACTTGCTAAACAAGCTATCCTAAACCAATACCAACTCTAATACTTGTTAACCAATTAATAAAGTAACTAGATAAACATAATACTTTAAACTAATAATTATCTCTAACTATTTAATTACTCCTTCCTATATCAAGATTAATCCTTCATTCACCCCCTTAATCTTGATATGGACACGTTATTCTTTAAAATAGTTACGGATTATACTCTTCGGCCAAGTTTGATACTTCTTCCTTTGACTCCTTCTTAGGACATTCACTTGCATAATGACCTTTTTCTTGACAATTATAACATACGATAAACCTTTTATCCCTTTGGTATCGTCCTCCTCGACCACGACCACGACCTCTTCCACGATCACTTTGGCTAGACCATCCTCGTCCACAACACTTACAACCAGACACTTCATTCTTCTCTTGACCATCGGTTTTAGAGTCTTGTCCATTGGTATTAGAACTTTGACCATCAATTTTAGATAATAATACCTTACTTTGATCATTATCACTCATCTCGTCTTGCTCTTTGATTTGTTCCTCATAGGCCTTCAACCTGCCTATTGCTTCTTCAAATGGCATGCTCTCGATATCCGAATACTGCTCAATAGAAGCAACATTTTGAAGATACTTCTTTGGTACAGAATCTAACAACTTTCGAACTATCGCTTCATCATCAAGACTTGACCCAAGACTGCTATATCTTGAAACAAATCCGCTTATCTTTCCAGCAAAGTTTTCTATTGAATCTGTTTCTTTCATTCGAAGCTGCTCAAATTCTCTCCTTAACGAAGCCAATCGAGCCTTTTGAACCCTATCAGTGCCAAGAAATCTTACTCGTAAAGCTTCCCAAATATCTTTCGCACTTCGATTTTTAGCAACTTGTAAACGTATGTCTTCCGGTAGCGCTTGAAAAATAACCACCCTAGCAACTTTGTTTTTCTTCTCATCCACGGCATCACCTGTTACCGGATCAATCACCTCCCAAAGTCCTTGAGCGTCTAATACGGACTCCATCAAGATAGTCCAAGTGTTGTAATTCTTTGACGTCAATCGTGGAACTTGAAACGAGGTATTGTTGTTTTCTCGTACCTGAATAATCCCTTTATTAACTGGTACCCCATCTCCCATCTTTCACCCTTTTTTTTTTCTTTTTGAAGCTCACTATTTACTCCGAAACGGAGAAGCTCTAGTCTTTTTTCCGTTAACTACTCTTTCCTTTTCCTTGCTTTGACTTTTGTCAAAAAAAAAAAGATGCTTTTATCTCCTCTTTTTAATTTCCCACATGACCAACAAAAAGCTCACACCAACAAAGAAAAACTTACAATTTCAAATTGATCACCAGCTTATGAACTTGATTCCACTGTCCTCTTCAATGACTTTGTTCACGGATCACATCAGCCATACACGATATCAATCCTTCTATGTTGCTTCGTTAAGATTGCAACCTTTACACCTCTCTGTCGATTCACTCGGATCTCGACCGCTCTGCTCGATTCACTAAGATTTCGAGTCTGCGTCTCTGCTCGATTCACTCAGATTTCGAGACTTCGTTCTTCTCGTTGTCGATCCACTTAGGTTTCGACTTTCCTGCTCGATCCACTTAGGTTTCGAGTCTTCTTCTCTCTGTCGATCCACAGAGGTTTTCGACTTCTTTTTCCTTGTCGATCCACGGAGGTTTTCGACTTCACCGGGTTGATTTGCTTTAGTTCTTCTTACTCCCCCTTGATCATTACACGCTCTGATAGCAATTGTTGGAATCAACCGGATCAAAAACACAGCAACACAATGATTTTGTGCGAACTCCTCACGACTCTTTTATATATTATAAATAACAAAGCAAAACATCCAAGTAATTACATAACCTAACCCATCTATTTATACTAAACTAATTACTTGCTAAACAAGCTATCCTAAACCAATAACAACTCTAATACTTGTTAACCAATTAATAAAGTAACTAGATAAACATAATACTTTAAACTATTAATTATCTCTAATTGTTTAATTACTCCTTCTGATGCGTGTTGTGTGTTATATATATTTATGTATATTTTAAGCCCTTTTTACCACTTTAGTCAAGTTTTAAATTTATAAAACACGATATTTACTAACACTAAACACACATATGGGCAAGTGCACCCATCGTGAGCGTAGTATAGTGTTGGTAAGATACCGAGGTCGTTGAAGGACACAAGAGCTTTTAGTACCAGTTTATCCTCAACGTCTAATCAAATCAAAAATTTAGAAAAATGTTTTTAAACAAGAAAATAAAACTAACTAAAAAATGCTGAAAATACAAATAAAAATAAAAACAGATAGACAAGATGAATCACTTGGATCCGACTTGCCTTTAGTGTAACCTTTGATTATTTCCGCACTTTTGCACTTTTTAAGAGATTATCTTAGTTATAGTAGTAGGACCATCTTTTGAAGGTGACGTTACCCTCAACCCAGTAGTTTGAATCAGCAAGGATACAATCCTAAAGGGTTGGATTATTGGAAGATAATTAATTAAGTTATTAATGCATAATGTGGTAGGCCCCTCTTTTGAAGGTGACGTTACCATCGGCTAAGTAGTTTGAGTCAGCAGGGATACAATCCTAAGTAGCCGGGTTAAAGTATTAATAGTAGTTTACATATGAGGGGATCAAGGAGTTCGGATCCTTGCCATCCAATACCATTGGGTATTGAAGGAGGTCCTACTAAACTTGACCCAGGTCCTTGCAGGATATATACACTGAACAAGGCAAGACGTTTACCAAATGATTCCCTTAACCCCCGACCAGGTAGCCAACATATCTCCATATAGACCGTGGAGATATGAATGGTGTAAATCTTTTATTTTATATAGACAGTAAAATAACGCCAAGACACCACGGACAAATGATAAGGAAGTTTCACCTTCAACATAAGAAACTAGTTATTAAAGTGATTAATACATAACCAAATAAAAAGTGCGAAAAGATTAAAAATAAAAAGTATTACACTAATTGCTTGTCTTCACCAAGTGATGTAAGAGACTTAGGCAAACATGGCCTTTGATTGTCAAGAACTCTTACGATCAATCTTGGATCCCGAGACTACTACACACACTCTATGATGGATGATGGTGGTGGATGTGGGTGTTGTGATGGTGGTGGAGTGTGGGTGAAGTGTGAGAGAGGTGGTTTGCCAAGGGATGATTTGCAAGTGAGCCAAGAACCCCTATTTATAGCCTGCACAGAAGCCCGGACACGGCCCCGTGTCCACCCATCTTCTATTTCTTCATTAATTGCAGTTTGTCTGCATTAGTTGACCACGCCCCCGTGTCCGCTGGGCACAACCCCGTGTGCAGAAGCGTATCTGTACTATCAAGATTTGCCTAGATTCTGCGAATCTTAGCGTTGACCACGGCCCCGTGTCCACTAGCCACACCCCCGTGTTGGGAAATAGAAGCTTCTACAGTTGTCTTTTCTGCAGACACTTGGGCACGCCCCCATGCTCATTGAGCACGGGGCGTGTTCAGCCTTCTGATGTCTTGTTTTAGATTGGGAAGATGCTGTCGAGGGGTCGGGCATGCCACGTTTATTCATTTTCTTGTATTATTGTCAGTTTTAGCTGCATTTTTGCTTCTTTTGTTCATTTAACCCTGAAAATACAAAAGGAAGACAAAAGCACACTTTTTCCAACATTAGTACTAAAAAAGGGTTAGTTTTATGCCTCATTTGATGTAATTTATATGTTGCATTTTGCACACATCACCTTCCTATATCAAGATTAATCCTTCACAACACCTCATGTTTAGTCCCCTACTATGTTTGATTATGTAACACGACAATGCCACTGTTAACGTTGTATGAACCTAAAACTTGTAGACGTAAAGGAAGCATGCCGTAATTAACATATAACAATAGTTTAATATCACACCTAAAATGATTATTTTGTAATTATTACAATCAACGGCGGACCTAGCTCATTAATTTAGGGGTATCCCAATTTTTTTTACCGGTCAACGGAGTAGCAACAGGGGCGCTGAGAGTCCGGGATGATCACAATTCTGTGACGTTCTGTTTCTTAGGTTGCCGCCCATACACAAAACAAAAGAATATTTTATTGTTTTGGGGCTTGAGCTATGTTTGTCAATTGAGCCTCTTTCAATTATATTATACTTAATTTGGGTTAACTCTATCATTTGTGCCTAATTATTATACAAATTTGGTGTCGTGAAAGGTTTGAGCTTATAAAAGTTTGGAATTTTAATAAATTAAAGTATCCTATTTTTTAGGAGCATCCTCGTATTTGTTCAGCGATTTCCTTTATATAAAACCGGAAAAAAATACACTATGAATACGGGGATGAGCCGTAACCCGTGATACCACTCCTTCTACTATACCTCCGCCACTGGTTACAATTTGGATGTTACACCCTATCCCATTTATACCGAATATCTTATTTATTCAAACGATTAGGTCCTATATATATATATACATATATATACATATATATATATACATATATATACATATATATATATACATATATATACATATATATATATACATATATATACATATATATATATATATATATATATATATATATATGATTAGGTTGAAGAGTGAACACTAGTGTAGCTTGCGAACTGAGTGAACTAATCCTGGCCATACACGTGTGTAGATTAATGGCCAGGATTTGATGTTGAAATACACTAGTGTATTTTACGATTTGATGATGAGATCCTGGCCATACACGTGTGTAGATCAATGGCCAGGATTTGTTCACTCAGTTCGCAAATACACTAGTGTTCACTCTAGAACCCCACCATATATATATATAGGAACGGGATCAGGAGAAAACGACAAAAAGTGTGAGAACGGTGAGAACGCATCCTGGCCGAACATGTGGCGTGGGGCATGATCAGGGTCCGAGGGGTTTTTTGTCTTTTTAGTATTCTTCTCCTTTCACGATTTTCGCGTTTGACATGCTTCTTTATTTTTTGCGTGCAAGATAATTTTGGCGTTTTGTAGATTTATTAATTATTTGGCGTTTTATTGTTTTTTCTGAGATTTCTTCTCTTTGAGTTAATTCTTTTTGTGTCACATAGTTAATATTTTGGCCTTATGACTTTTTCCATGTCATTTTTGGCGTTTTGTATCTTTTTGTTAATAATTCATTACCATAGATTAATATTTTAAAAAATTACAATAACTCGAAAATCCAAATAATCTAATAGTCTTCCGTAGGTGGGATTACATCAGAGATGTACCCATCGCTTTGTTCTTCACTTTCTTCAGATTCTTCATCATCAAATTTCATTTTTGTGTATAACGCCATTAGCTCGTCTCTTCTTTGCTGCAGCCTATTTTTGAATATCACTGCATCCTTGGATTTTGGACTGTTTGAAGGTGTTAAATCACAGAGTTGTTCAACGATAGATAGCAACCCTGTCTTCAACATTTCTTCCATTGGTCTTGAATATTGCACCGCGTTTTTATACGTTACTTCAAGTGTTCCTTCTTCCTCATTCAATACCCAACTGCTAAGTTTTGGTATTTTTGTATCTTCAATATCATCATCATCTTCATCATCTTCTGCTAGAAACTTTCTCTCTAGTCTTTTCATTACAGTTCTAGTTCTTTCACAATCGTTGTCTCTTGGAACCCCAAGGGCCAGGATATCCTTCTGATTCGTTTTGGAGAATATGTGGCGTTTTAGTTTTTTTTGGCGTGTTTGAGCTTGGGTTCTGATGGTCTTCTTTTATATTGACTTTTTTTTCCCGCGTATGTCAGGTAATTATGGCGTTTTGAAAATGATAAATAAATTTAATATAATAAATGTTAGTAATTATATTTTTCGTCGTTTCATTTTACTTTTTTTGCATTTTACCGTGTTTTGTGTTTGAGACTCAACTGTTTTAATGGTGTAACACGTCAAATCTTTTTTGACGGCTGTAATTATGGCGTTTTGTTTTCCAATGGCGGTTAGATAACTATTGGACTTCTTTTTGTTTTATATTCTTTGCACATTGTTTCACTCTTTTTTTTATAATGTTAGTTGTTCAAATTAATTTTATTATAGTTTGGTAGTTTTTTGGGGGCTTTTTTATGGCATTATGGCGTTTTACACGTATTTGCTAATTTTGGCGTTTTATTATATTTTTCATTATAGCATTAATATTATTTTTGTTGTTTATTAACTGACATTACAGAACAAACAATAGGCAAAGAAAATTAAAAAAAAGTAAAAAAAAAAAACAAAGCAGAATCAATTTATGATTTTAAATCTTCAGTGTCAACAGTCTCTTTTTTCTTTTGAAACTACAAGAAATGTGACAAATAAAAAGCGTTTTGGGTTTGGCGTTGTTTATTTTCTTTGTTCATGTGTTGAAGTGTCTTTGTTGATGTTGGAGACATAGAGCGACCCCCTGTGGGTGGATGCTATCTGCCACTGGTATAGGTCTCTTCTTATCATCCAAACCTTCTTCAGGAACAAAGATGACAGTATGACATACGGGTGTCATCAGTCCCTCTTTTTTTCAATTTTGTCCATCTCATGCAGCAAAATCTTTCTACACTCGCATAACAAATCATTAATTGAAGTTTCATGCAGAAGTTTACTGATGATCAAAAGAAAAGATGTTTGCTGTCGTTGTATTTTTTGGCGTTTTATATTGAGTTGTAATTTTTTTAGCAACCAGTGGGTGTTTTTTTGGTGTGATAAACGGAAGGTGGTGAGCGTTTCTATTTATAGAATTTTTTTGGCGCGTAGGTTAGGCGGGATGTTATTTTTTATAACAAAAAATGTAATTAACATTTATCCGGATGTAAACTTTGGCGTTATATATAATGGCGTTTCAGATTTTATGGCGTTTTTGTAGCCAGAGAGCTTAAATTAAAACATAGAAAAAAGTATGCAGTGATAAAATTGGCGTTTTGTATTTATTTGTGTAACAACTCTCACCAAAACTATTATTTCTTATTATATTTAGTCCAATAGGAAACCCTAATTGAGACCCCCAGTGATTCTGCATAATCCCTGAAATTTTCAGAACAATCGGAATCAGGATCAGGGCCCCTAAAACTCAAGGGGGGTAAACCCTAGTTGATATTATCTTGACAGTTTTACGTGTAAAACGAATTTTAACGCAAGACCAACTCACCTGAGCTACTGGGACACGGGGCTACCCTATGATAGGGTAGTACCCCTCGCGCCACGCGAAGGCCCCTCGCGCCATGCGAGGGCGCCCTTTTTCCAGTATATATTCAGGGGTTTGGCACTTGCAATTACGCGTTGGTTCGACGTTAAAATTCGATTCATGCACTGAGATATCATATAAACAGTCCCAAAACACACACAAATCACGAATCGCTGCCGCAAAACAGGGTAATAACTCGATCGTTGCTACGATTCAATGTCCGATCGATTAAAACTATCCAATGGATGTTTAAGTGCTGCCCACATTAGGGTTATGCTTTGTCATTCGTCGTGAATTCGATGGATGTTTAAGTATCGCACTTTGTCATTCGTTGTGAGGGTTTAATCTCGTGAGTTATCGTAAATGCTGAATTAGTTACTAACCTAGTTTCGAGTGCATTATTGTTAAATTAGGTTAACAGGCTTATCAGTTGGCTAAACTTGCTCAAATAAATCTGCAATGTGAGTCATTCTCTTTTTATCAAAATATTTTACAAAATCATGTTATTTTCAAAGTTATAATTACAGGGATTAAGTCTTTGTAATCACCAAATTACAGCCGGTATGTGGGGTTTTGTATACATTACTTGATAACTGTCACCATTGGACAACGGGTTAGCCAAGGGGTGATATGACCATAATCACAGACACCATTGGACAACGAGATAGCCAATAGGTGGTCGAGTGATAAATACCGTGGGTAGATGGTTGATATAGAAACATTGTAATCGCTCTTAATAGTGTAAATTATAACAACGCGTCATAAAAAGAATGATTCACCAGTATTTCCCCGCTGACAAAACCTTTTTCAAACATGTTTCAGGTGATCTATTGTGATCCAGGAAAAGTGCCGCGAAGCACTACAAGCTTAAGGAAGTGGCTCAATATAAATAAAGAAACATGTTTTGTAAAATAAAGATTTCCCAGTGAAATCACCTTACTGTAAATTACCGGGATTTTATCCCGAATTATAAAATAAAATAATCAGGAATTTTCAGTTTTAAAAAGATCCTGCTAAAATCTTCCGCTGTCAACTCAATTAAATAAATACCACGGGATTTTCTGTCCCGCGGCTTCTGAACCGGGTCAAACCGGGCCGGGGGCCGTGACAGAAAAAGGTGGTATCAGAGCCACTGATTTAAGCCAATTAAGTATTTAGAAAATACTTAATTTTTTTTATTGCCATTTTTGTGATTACGTGTTTTATTATTTAAATAATTGTTTACAGTATGGGTAAACAAAGACTTTCGGATATCTATCATAAATTAGATACTTCACCAAAAGAAAAGGGAAGTTCATCCCAATCAAATTCCTCAAGATACTCAGTAGATATTGAGGAAGAAATATTTGTTCGCAAGGCACAATATGATGAACCACTTTCTCCTAATAAAAGAAGTTTGATTATTAGGAAAGTCAGGAGAAAATAAAGAAATTACAACAAAAAAAAAGGAGAGTTAATCAGGAAACTCAGGAACTAGGCAGTAAACCACCATGGGAAGACAAGTTAGATGAAAAATGGGCAGATTTATATATGCTAGCCACTGTAGCAGTAAATGCAAATCTTTAAATACCCTGACTCAGTTCTAGCACCCTTATCACCTACACGCCAAAAACTTTACCCAGTAAATAAATAAGTTTACAATAAACCCTAGTATGTTTTAATTTTTAGTCGTCCTTTGTATAAAAATTAGTCACACGGTATGCAATAATACTTGAAGATTATCAGTGAAATTTTGTTATAAAATTTTAACTTAGTATTTTGCATATATGCTAAATAGCATGAATGAGTTATCTGAAGCCCTTCAGAATCTCAATCTTTATCCGGTGAAAATAGAAGTTTCTAAAGACTTTACTGGTTACATACCCGATATAGAAGAACCTATGGAATTCAACGCTTCACCTCTGGAGAAATCAAAACCTAAGAAAAGGAGAAGATTCGTAGGATAGAGGCGTGTACGTAGGAGAAAACCAGCAACTAGAAAGATTCCCAAAATAGAGAATCCCATAGATAAAGGAAAAGGGATTGAGATCGGGGAAGGTGTTAGGCAAACATAAATGGAAATTGGGGAAAGTTAGAGGCAAGCCGAGGAATTACCTCTACAGGAGGAACTGGATCGCATACTGGCAGGCTGTGATACCATTAGCCCTATTAATACCAACCTTTACCCTTATCCTGCTGAAACTCAACTTCCAATAAATTTGGAACCAGCCATCCCAGAACCTTTAATCCATACTCAACCTTTAGGAATGGACGAGTGGTGGACCAATGACTGGCAGTTTCAAAACCTCCTAAATAATCCTTATACCTTTTCCCTCAGTTCGACCCAGAACCTATACCAAACCCACCAATGAGCAATGAAAATTTAGCAGAACTCCGCCATTTTGGCGAGGAGCTGATAGGTGCAGGGAATAGGATTCGGGAGGTAGGAGAGCAAATCTCCTGGAAGTACGACGAGAGGGAGCGTCGTTTCTAAAATATCATCAGAAGGGATGATGTGAGAACGTAACTGGGATTGTATAATAATGATTATAAAATAAAGTCTGTAAAATAACCTACAAATAAAACCTTTGTAAGATAATGGTGTGTAATGATGCATAATATATATATATATATATATATAATGGGAATCGAGAAATCGATAATTTTGGCTATATGTGTTTTGTGAAATTTGGATAATTGTTTTATATATAATTGTTATTTATTCTATACTAATAAATTATATCTATTAATTATCAGATGGAAAACGCTAATAATGAACCAGTTAATGAGGTTAACCAATCTGAGCAACACCAGAAGGATCAATTTATGACTAAGCAAGATATAGAAAATATCGTTGCTCAGGGAATAGCCAATGCTATTCCAGCAATCCTTGCTACTGCCCAGAAACCTGTTGAACCTCAACAAATCATTCCTAGTAAACGTACCCAAGAAGATAACTTCAGTAATAGTGTAAACGGAGGCGGCAATCATACTAATCATGATAATGATCCAAGGCAAGCCCCACTCCTTAAGAAAAATGAAAGCCGCAACGCCTGGTTGCACTTACAAAGAATTTCTTGCCTGTAAACCAGCTGAGTTTGCAGGTAACGAAGGGGCGACTGCAGCACTGCGTTGGTTAGAGAAAACCGAGGCAGTAATTACCATAAGTAAATGTGCTGAAGAAGACCAGGTCATGTATGTGTCGAATCTTTTTAAAGAAGGGGCGTTAGAATGGTGGAATACAGTTCTATAAGCTAAAAGAAGAACTGTGGCGTATGCCATGCACTGGGAAGAGTTTAAAAATCTAGTAGAAAGAAAATTCTGTCCTGAATACGAAAAAAGAACAAATGGCCAATAAGTTCCTGAACCATCGAATGATGGGTGTAGACTGTCGAGGATATACTTCGACATTCTTTGAATATGCTAGAGTGGTACCAACGCTGGCTTCGCCAGAACCGGTACTTATTTCTCGCTATATTTGGGGATTAATTAGCGAAATCCGTAATATCGTTAAAGCTGCGAGACCTCGTACTATTGACGATGCGGTAGAATTAGCTAACACCCTAACTGACGAGCTGGTACGCACAAGAGATGAAAATAGGAAAAAGGAACTGGCTCAGAAAATTACCCATGGATTTCGAGTGAGTAATAATAACAACTTCAAGAGAAGAGGAACGGGGCAATCCTCAACTCCGCCGTTCTGCAGAAACTGCAGAAAGAAACATTTTGGAAAATGCAATATAACCTGCAACTTTTGCAAAGTTGTAGGACATCGTGAAGAAGACTGTAGAAAGAAAACAAGGATCTGCTATAACTATGAAGAAGCAGGACATTTTAAACCAGAATGCCCTAAATTGGTTAAACCAGCAGACAACAAAGCCAAGACGGCCGACGGAGCTACCAAGAAGAATGTTTGAGCATTCCAGTTAACTACTCAGGAAGCCGAGTTAATCCCTGACGTGATAGCTGGTACGTTCCTAGTTCACAACGTTTACGCAAAAGTATTATTTGACTCTGGTGCAAACCTAAGTTTTATCAATACTTCGTTCTGCCAAGCTCTTAATTTACCCTTAACCATCCTTAGGCAGATTTTTTCAGTTGAAACGGCTGATGGGAATTCTGTTAACCTAGATAAGGTTTTGCAAAAAGAAAATATAGAACTTTCAGGACATAAATTTCATGCAAATCTTTTACCAATGAATTTAGCCGGATTCGATGCCGTGTTAGGAATGGATTGGTTAGTAGCCAACCATGCTCGAATTCTTTGTGATAAGAACTCTATAGAAATTCAGGCACCTACCGGAGAAGTGATCATGATTACAGGAGATAAACCACGTAAACCCATGAAGTTCATTTCAGTAATGAAAGTTGCTAGTTATGAACGAAAGCAAGGAATAGTATATATGATTTCAGTAATCATTAGTACTAAGGATAAAGAACTTAAGGAAATTCATGTAGTCTCTGAATACCCAGATGTATTCCCAGAAGAGTTACCAGGATTACCACCAGATAGGGAAGTTGAATTTAGAATTCAACTAATTCCTGGAACTACACCGATAGCCAAGGCACCTTATCGATTGGCACCCACAGAAATGTTAGAACTAAAGAAACAATTAGATGAATTACTAAGTAAAGGTTATATACAACCTAGTTCATCTCCATGGGGAGCACCTGTGTTGTTTGTAAAGAAAAAGGATGGTTCGATGCGAATGTGTATCGATTATAGGGAACTGAATAAGGTTACAATTAAGAATCGATACCCATTACCTAGGATTGATGATCTTTTCGATCAACTTCAAGGAGCTAAATACTTTTCTAAGATTGATTTACGCTCAGGATATCATCAATTAAAGGTACAAAAAGAAGACATACCTAAAACTGCTTTCAGAACTAGGTATGGTCATTACGAGTTTACAGTCATGCCCTTCGGATTAACGAATGCACCTGCAGCATTCATGGACATGATGAATAGGATCTGTAAACCGTATTTGGATAAATTTGTAATTGTCTTCATCGACAATATACTTATTTATTCCAAAAGTCAGGCTGAGCATTGTCAGCACTTGCATGCACTCTTAACTTTGTTAAGAAAAGAAAAGCTTTACGCCAAATTCTCGAAGTGTGAATTTTGGCTACAGGAAGTGCAATTTTTAGGACACATGGTGAATCATGAAGGTATTCATGTAGATCCTGCTAAAATAGAAGCAATCACCAAATGGAAGGTTCCACAAACAGCTATGGAAATTAGAAGCTTTTTAGGATTAGCTGGTTACTATAGACGGTTTATTAAGGATTTTTCCAAGTTAGCTGTACCATTAACTAAGCTAACCTGTAAAGCGGTTAAGTTTGAATGGGGAACTAGGCAAGATGAGGATTTTAAGATTTTAAAGCAGAAATTAACAAATGCTCCAATTCTAGCCTTACCAGAAGGAACAGAAGATTTTGAAGTTTACTGTGATGCTTCTAAGCTAGGATTAGGATGTGTACTAATGCAACGCAAGAAGGTAATCGCATATGCATCAAGGCAATTGAAAAAGCACGAAGAAAACTATACGAATCATGACTTAGAGTTAGGAGCCATAATTTTTGCCCTTAAAATTTGGAGACATTATCTGTATGGAAGTAAGTTTACTGTCTATACGGATCATAAAAGTTTAAGGTATATATTTGGGCAAAAAGAGTTAAACATGAGACAAAGGAGATGGATGGAAATACTAAGCGACTACGACTGTGATATCCAGTATCACGAAGGGAAGGCAAATGTAGTTGCAGATGCCTTAAGTCGTAAGTATCATGAAAAACAACGACGAGTTCGTGCTCTTAGATTAAATCGACAATTAGATTTAATGGAACAACTAAAGAATGTTCAAGACATAGCAATTAAGGACGATGCTGAAGGAATGAAAGGACGAACAAAAGAATTAGAACAAGGTAATGATGGAATTTGGAGATTCCATAAGAAACGGATTTGGGTACGTAAGCAGGGAGAGTTAAGAAATAAAATCTTAGAGGAAGCCCATAAATCTAGGTATACCATGCATCTAGGTAATAACAAGATGTACCAAGATTTAAGAAATAATTTCTGGTGGATAGGAATGAAAAAGGACATAGCTAAATATGTTTCTAAGTGTTTTACTTGTTCACAAGTTAAGGCCGAACACCAGAAACCTTCGGGTCTACTTCAACAATTAGAAATGCCTGTATGGAAATGGGAACTTATAACTATGGATTTTGTTACTAAGTTACCCAAAACCAGAAAAGGTAATGATGCGATTTGGGTAATTGTGGATCGATTAACCAAGTCAGCTCATTTTCTACCTATGAAAGAAATCTTTAGCATGGAACGGTTAGCAAAGTTGTATGTAGATGAAGTAGTATCTTTACATGGAGTTCCACTCTCCATTGTATCAGATAGGGATAGTCGTTTCACTTCCCAGTTCTGGACAAGTTTTCAAGAAGCAATGGGAACTCGACTAAATCTAAGTACTGCATATCATCCTCAGACCGACGGACAAAGTGAAAGGACGATCAAAACCCTGGAAGACATGCTTAGGGCATGTGTGATAGATTTTTGTGGAAATTGGGACGACCACTTACCTTTAATTGAATTTTCCTATAATAATAGTTATCATGCGAGCATCGAAGTTGCCCCATTCGAAGCACTGTACGGACAGAAGTGCAGAACTCCTGTATGTTGGGCAGAAATAGGAGAAAGTCAATTATCAGGTCCCGAGATTGTACAAGAAACTACCGACAAGATTACTCAAATCAAGGAAAGGTTGAAAACGGCTCGAGATCGTCAAAAGAGTTATGCAGATAATCGACGCAAGCCACGGGAATTTCAAGTTGGAGATAAGGTAGTTTTGAAAGTTTCTCCTTGGAAAGGAGTAGTTCGATTCGGTAAGAAAGGAAAGTTAAGTCCAAGATACGTAGGACCATTTCCAGTAATCCAACGTATAGGACCAGTTGCCTATCGCTCACAACTACCAGAAGAACTAGCTGGAGTACATGACGTATTTCATGTATCCAATCTCAAGAAATGTTTATCTGACGAATCCCTGGTAGTACCTCTTCAAGATATAGAGGTAAATGAAAAGTTAAAATTTGTTGAGAAGCCAATACAAATAGAAGATAGAAAGATCAAGTTTCTCAAGCATAAACGGCTAGTACTGGTCAAAGTCAAGTGGGATTCAAAGAGAGGACCTGAATACACTTGGGAGCTGGAATCAGAAATGAAGCGAAAGTATCCTCACTTGTTCCAGTAAATCTCGAGGACGAGATTTTTATTAAGGTGGGGAGGATGTAACAACTCTCACCAAAACTATTATTTCTTATTATATTTAGTCCAATAGGAAACCCTAATTGAGACCCCCAGTGATTCTGCATAATCCCTGAAATTTTCAGAACAATCGGAATCAGGATCAGGGCCCCTAAAACTCAAGGGGGGTAAACCCTAGTTGATATTATCTTGACAGTTTTACGTGTAAAACGAATTTTAACGCAAGACCAACTCACCTGAGCTACTGGGACACGGGGCTACCCTATGATAGGGTAGTACCCCTCGCGCCACGCGAAGGCCCCTCGCGCCATGCGAGGGCGCCCTTTTTCCAGTATATATTCAGGGGTTTGGCACTTGCAATTACGCGTTGGTTCGACGTTAAAATTCGATTCATGCACTGAGATATCATATAAACAGTCCCAAAACACACACAAATCACGAATCGCTGCCGCAAAACAGGGTAATAACTCGATCGTTGCTACGATTCAATGTCCGATCGATTAAAACTATCCAATGGATGTTTAAGTGCTGCCCACATTAGGGTTATGCTTTGTCATTCGTCGTGAATTCGATGGATGTTTAAGTATCGCACTTTGTCATTCGTTGTGAGGGTTTAATCTCGTGAGTTATCGTAAATGCTGAATTAGTTACTAACCTAGTTTCGAGTGCATTATTGTTAAATTAGGTTAACAGGCTTATCAGTTGGCTAAACTTGCTCAAATAAATCTGCAATGTGAGTCATTCTCTTTTTATCAAAATATTTTACAAAATCATGTTATTTTCAAAGTTATAATTACAGGGATTAAGTCTTTGTAATCACCAAATTACAGCCGGTATGTGGGGTTTTGTATACATTACTTGATAACTGTCACCATTGGACAACGGGTTAGCCAAGGGGTGATATGACCATAATCACAGACACCATTGGACAACGAGATAGCCAATAGGTGGTCGAGTGATAAATACCGTGGGTAGATGGTTGATATAGAAACATTGTAATCGCTCTTAATAGTGTAAATTATAACAACGCGTCATAAAAAGAATGATTCACCAGTATTTCCCCGCTGACAAAACCTTTTTCAAACATGTTTCAGGTGATCTATTGTGATCCAGGAAAAGTGCCGCGAAGCACTACAAGCTTAAGGAAGTGGCTCAATATAAATAAAGAAACATGTTTTGTAAAATAAAGATTTCCCAGTGAAATCACCTTATTGTAAATTACCGGGATTTTATCCCGAATTATAAAATAAAATAATCAGGCATTTTCAATTTTAAAAAGACCCTGCTAAAATCTTCCGCTGTCAACTCAATTAAATAAATACCACGGGATTTTCTGTCCCGCGGCTTCTGAACCGGGTCAAACCGGGCCGGGGGCCGTGACAATTTGGCGTTTTATTTTCAATGGTGTTTTATGTGAGGAATTGTTTTTTACCTTTTTACCCTTAATGACGCGCGTCCACGTAATAAAATTGGCGTTATTTACTAAAATGCCACCACGCCAATCTAGTCCATAGATTGTTTTGATCGGACGATCCATAAGCGTTCTCTCCGTTCTCGCACTTTTGAGCGTTTTCTCTAAATCCTAAGCCTATATATATATATAGGGTAAGGTTCATGCGAGAACCACTTTTATTGCGAGAACCAATGTGAACACAAGCTAAAATAGCTAAAAAAACCTACCCCCCCAAGCTAAATGCTAAAAACTGAACCACCCCAAAAAACCTAAAAAAAACTTAACCCCCGCCCCCCCCAAGCTAAAATGCGAAAAACTAAACCCTCAAAAAACCTAAAAAATATAAAAATATAAAAAAAACACACAATTTTTTTAATATTTTTTACATTAAAATCGCTATTTTTAGTAGCAAAAAAAAAAATAAAAATAAATAAATTTAATAGCGGATTTTTTATAAAAAATATTAAAAAAAATTTGTGTGTTTTTTAACTAATTTTAGGTATTTTTGGTTATGTTCACATTGGTTCTCGCAATAAAGGATGGTTCCTAACGGATCCTTCTCATATATATATATATATATATATATATATATATATATCTAGGGTCAGGATTTAGAGAAAACGGGGGAAAGTGTGAGAGTGAGAACGATTATGGATCGTCAGATCAAGACAATCTATGGACTAGATTGGCGTGGTGGCGTTATCGTAAATAACCCCAATTTTATTAAATGTAAAAGGGTCTTTTACCGCTCAAATTCAAAACGCCAACTTAAATGATAACACGCCATTCAAAACAAATGAAACGCCATTAAATACAAAACGCCAAAAATTAGTGATAAAACGCGTTAAAGGTTACAGGAAGAGGAAACAACACAGTTAGGGCTGCAAACGAACCAAACAAACACGAACAAGACCTTGTTCGTGTTCGTTTGTTAAGAAATATATGTGTTCGTGAACCGTTCATGAGCACTTATCGAATGAGATTTTCTGTTCGTGTTCGTTTGTTAAGGAAATAAACTTATTCGTGTTCGTTTGTGTTTGTTTGTTAATTTTAGGCAACGAACGTTGACGAACACAAATGAGCACAAACTAATGTCCATGAACACAAATGGAAACAAACGAACACAAACAATCGTTCATGAACATAATATAATATAAAATACACTGACACTTATTAGATATTTAATTTGTCGGAATTTTGAAGTATTTAAATAAATATAAAAACTAAAAACATTAATGAAGTATTGAACACAAACGAACACGTTCACGAACATAAACGAACGAACACAACCTCTGTTCATGTTCGTTCATTTAACTAAACTGATGTGTGTAGAATGCAACATATAAATTACATCAAATGAGGCATAAAACTAACCATTTTTTAGTACTAATGTTGGAAAAAGTGTGCTTTTGTCTTTCTTTTGTATTTTCAGGATTAAATGAGCGTAAATGAACAAAAGAAGAAAAAATGCAGCTAAATCTAACATAAATTCAAGAAAAGGAATAAACGTGGCATGCCCGACTCCTCGACAGCATCTCCCCAAGCAAAAACAAGAGATCAGAAGGCTGAACACGCCTCGTGCTCAGCGGACAAGGGGGCGTGCCCAGCTCAACACGACCATGGTCAACGCTTAGATTCGTAGAATCCAAGCAAATCTTGATAGTACAGATACGCTTCGGCACACGGGGCCGTGCCCAGCGGACAAACTGCAATTAATGAAGAAAGAGAAAGTGGATGGACACGGGGTCGTGCCCAATGGACACGGGGCCGTGTCCGGGCTTCTGTGCAGGCTATAAATAAAGGTGCTTGGTTCATTTCAAAGGCATCCCTTAACAAACCACCTCTCTCCCACTTCACCCACACTCCACCACCATCACAACACCCTCATCCACCACCATCATCCATCATCCATCATAGAGTGTGTGTAGTAGTCTCGGGATCCAAGATTGATAGTAAGAGTTCTTGACAATCAAAGGCCATGTTTGCCTAAGTCTCTTACATCACTTGGTGAAGACAAACATTTAGTGTAATACTTTTGCTTTTTAATATTTTCACACTTTTTATTTGGTTTGTATTAATGACTTTAATAACTAGTTTCTTATGTTGAAGGTGAAACTTCCTTATCATTTGTCCGTGGTGTATTGGCGTTATTTTACTGTCTATATAAAATAAAATATTTACACCATTCATATCTCCACGGTCTATATGGAGATATGTTGGCTACCTGGTCGGGGGTTAAGGGAATGGTTTGGTAAGGTTCTTGCCTTGTTCAGTGTATAGATCCTGCAAGGACCTGGGTCAAGCTTACTAGGATCTCCTTCAATAACCACTGGTATTGGATGGCGGGGGTGCGAATGGCTTGATCCCCTCATATGTAAACTACTATTAATACATTCACCTGGCTACTTGGGATTGTATCCCTACTGACTCAAACCACTTAGCCGAGGGTAACGTCACCTTCAAAAGAGGGGCCTACCACATTACGCATTAATAACTTAATTAATTATCTTCCAATAATCCAACTCTTTAGGATTGTATCCTTGTTGACTCAAACTTGTCACACCCCAACCGATGGCGGAAACATCGGGATGAGACGAACAAATTGCTCAAAACATCATAACACTATGTGACAATATTTAATTGAATTCAAATTTCATTGCAAGGACTAAATTGTCATACAACATTTAAAATGGAAATAACAACATTGTTCAAATTCAAATCAACAAAAGATAAATAGATTAAAGGTGTGTATCTAGTCCACCCTACACTTGTTTCATCAATCATCCATACTTCATAAATCAACCTGCAACATGTATTAAAATAGAGTTTCAATGCAAAGGCAATGAGCGAGTATACAAGTTTGTTTACATAGCATAATAGAATAAAAACTCAAATCCAACATGATTCATAATATGTGAATTACTAGTATGCAATTTTGGCGTACACTATGATCAAACCCAAGAATCCAACGCATAAAATAGCCTAATCCCAATTGATAGCGGGATGGTAAATGTTTAACTTAACAATACCCAAAGTTTAACGGGCGGTGCGTAAATCCTATAGCGCTATAACTGTTAAGGTGGGCTAGCAAAGTTAATGAGCATATACGTTCCAAATCGTTCAAATAGAGCATACAAGAATCATAAGTAAAGCACATTAGTTTCATGATTGTACAAGGATTGAGTATGTTTAGTTTCTAGTTTCAAAGATTGTTTACATAATGTACATGTTGCATCCCAAAATAAAAAGGGGAAAAAGGGATCGAGTATACTCTCATTGGTTGCGTTTGCGATTTCTTGTAAGTAACATACGAGAAAGATTGGGAATTCCGAACGAACGAAAACGATTATCCTAGATATGTAAATACCACATGAGTGACGATTTAAATAGCATTTAAGTTAAATGATATTCCCGCAATTTAATTATCATCTCTGATTAGTTAAAATTTTAACTAATCTTCTTAATAAATATATATATATATATATATATATATATATATATATATATATTTGTTTGTATAAAGATTTATGTTGTTAAATTATACCATATACAACTTCCATTTAAGATAATATTATAGATGACAAACTGTACATGTTTGTTAATGAAATATACTAAAAGAATCCATATAAAAAAAAAACCATAACTCATGTATAGTAAAAATATTAAGTTTATGTTTAGTTTAGTGTTTGGGAATTTATGTTAATATTATAATATAGATGTATTGGTATAAGAATTCCAATCCCATCTCTTACTGTGCACGTTCATGGAGCACATTTGTAATATTTTCATAAAATAAAAACATTGCAATTCATCTTCTTTCCAAAGAACTCACACACAGTACTATAAAAAAATATGTTTTCTTTTAAACTACATGTACACATACATCCATCTTGTCATAACTCTTTGATGAACAAAAACCATTCTTTTGATTTGTTTGTATAAAGATTTATAACAGATTCATCATCTTCATTATAAACGACCAAAACAAGGAAACCCACTGATGACATTTTTTTTATAAGATAACTTTCAAAGTTCGAAGCTTTATTTGATTCATACGTAGTTAAATAAAACGAAAGGATTCAATGGTGAAAGGTATACCGACACGACGAATAAATCTCCAGCGACGATACGAGTTCCGGCTACTTCGATGTATGCCTCTGGTCTCCGTTGTGGTTTTCTCCGGCTCCTCTTGCGCTCCAACAAAACTTTCAACATGTTCCTTTCTTCATCATTCAAAAGGAACGACTCCACTGTCGTTAGTTTATTTTCTCGTCTTTCAGTTCGAAATCAAAATGTCGTGAACACGAAACGGTTTCCGATCTCCGTACGGCTCCAGTGACGTCTCCGGTGAGCTCCGAACTCCGGCGTTTGTGGGTTCTTCGACAGTACGAGCGTGATGTATTCGAGAGTGGGAATGTGAGATAGAGTGCGGTTGAGAGGTGTCCGAAACAGATTTGCGAGTGGTGGTGTTTGCCGTGGTTGTTTGCGGCGGTTCAAGAAAGGAAGGAGAAGGGTTGCGGTTTCTTAAGAATGGAGAAGGGAGTGGTTTATATGTTTGGAAGCATGGATGTCGAGGTTCAGTATTGAGCGACCAACATTTTTAAAAAAGAAAACTTGCTGTAACTAATAAATGATAGTGAACTTTAATAGGTTATTACCAAAACTGGTTAGACCAGCTGGTGTGTGTCGTTTGGTTAATCGGGAGACCTCGAGTTCCGGAATTTGCACAAAAGTCCCTGTGGTTTAATTCAGTAATTTGCACAAACAGCCCCTGAGGTTAACCAACCGAACTAACTTAGCGTACTAACTAGCTTAACTTGTATTACTTTAAAACCTAACGAGACTAACTCGATTATTTATTTATTTTTTTTTGTAAAAAAAAAGAATAAAACTTTTAATTGTAACATTAGTTAAATTAATTAATTAAGCTAATGAATTTATAACGAATTAAATGATTAATTATTTTGCGAAGCTCCCGAGTTTCAAGGGTTAGGATCCAAAATTTAAAACGGGTCGGATTTCGGGAATCCATTTTGACGGATGCTACAAAACTACTGGGTTGAGGGTAACATCACATTCAAAAGAGTGCAAAAGTGCGAAAAACATCAAGGGTTACACTAAAGGCGAGTCGGATCCAAGTGATTCATCTTGTCTATCTGTTTTTTATTTTATTTTTATTTTCAGCATTTTTAGTTTTATTTTCATGTTTAAAACCTTTTTCTAAATTTTTGATTTGATTAGACGTTGAGGATAAACCGGTATTAAAAGCTCTTGTGTCCTTGGACGACCTCGGTATCTTACCAACGCTATACTACGCTCACGATGGGTGCACTTGCGCATATGTGTGTTTAGTGTTAGTAAAATATCGTGTTTTATAAATTTAAAACTTGAGTAAAGTGTTAAAAAGGGCTTAAAATATACATAAAATTATATCACACCTAACGCACATCATAAACAAACGAAATTTATTGTTTGTGTTCGTTTGTTTAGTAAACAAACGAACACAAACGAACTTCCCGTCGAACGGTTCACGAACTGTTCGCCGAACGTTTGGTTCATTTGCAGCCCTAAACACAGTAACTGAAATTCAATTATTAACATTTATTAGAAGAAATTCCCTCCTAAATTATGCGCCAAAAACATCATTATATAAACGACTTTAAACATCGCTTCCATAATCACTTCAATCTATTACTCTGCAAAAACTTTTTTTTTTACCAAAAATGCCAAGTCTAACCAAAACACCAAAAATGGCAACCATCGTTTGGTGGAGATACACTCTGGCAATCAGATGATTCGTACTACGTTTTGACAACAGAAGGAGGGTATATGTTAGGACAATCAAAACAATTTTGAAGATAGAAGAAGAGGTACATAGGGGTATCCTATCGCTTGGCATTGATCTAGATAACGAATGTCATGATACACATAAGCCCATGACTGGTTAGATGATTCACCAAAAAAATAGCTGCCGTCCCCCCAGGAAATCGCTAAGGAATGGGATACCTGAATAATGCTTCCACGTGCTTGTTTTGGAATTACATAGTAAATTTGTTTTAATGGTTGGGCGAATGTATATTAGTAAAAGGAATGCATTAATTGTCGTTTTGATCGTCGTTTATAATGGAGAAAAAATAACAAACCAATCATATATTAACCATCTATACGTCTTGTATAGGTCTATACTAGACGTATAGGTGGAACCCACACATCAACTCTTACAACTTTTTAACCTATACGTCTAGTATAGGTATATATGAAGCATATAGGTGGGACCCACACATCAAATCCCACATCTTTGAAAGACCACATTCTCGTACTAAATATGCATCGTATAGACCTATACGATACGTGTACGTACGCATGTAACACCTTTAACAGGAGATGTTTGAACTGTGTAGACCCTATACAAATCGTATAGAACTTTGTGATGTGTGCTTAAATTATGCATTGTATTATTTGAGGTGTCTCATGTGATCCATAAGAAATATTATACACTAATTCTTAAAGCACAAAGTCGGTGCTACACCACCGACCAAAACATTTGGGATTTTGTGCTTTCTCCTCCTCTATTTGCTTTCCAGTAGTTTCTCCCATTTTCACCATTCGTTCCTGTTGCCTGGATTCGTAGAACTTTCCAGAAATGTTATCGGAGTTGGTGAAGGAGTCGTTGCTAGACGAAGATGTTATTGGGATTTCCGGCAGGTGGAATCGCATCAGAGGAGGCGCAATTTCTGGACTCTCCTCCTCAGAAACCATATTTTTTGCACGACATTTCGATCCATTTTTACTCATCGGGTCTCTTTCTTTCCTCTTCTTTCTCTAATGTCGAACCATCTGCGAATGTTGTTTGATTGATTTTGTGTTAGTGCGATTTTAGTTTCTAGGGTTTAGTGTATCTATTAAGGGTTTTAACAGGGAACTAATAAAATGGCGATGGCTTCAGTTGATTTATAGAGCGAAGATGCATAA
>JARYGA010018633.1:0-31533 GCA_030545235.1 Helianthus tuberosus | reverse complement strand
TATTTTATTTTAGTGATTAGCATGATAAAATTACATTCGTCGCGCAATTTGGATCGTTTTTGCGTTCGTTACGACTTTCGTCGTAATTAACCGAACAACGCGATCATACGACCAAACGAACCGACATCCGACATATTTTTTAGCACATTTCAAGTTACCTACACCTTAACTTCTTTTTAGTGCTTTGAAATGGGGTTAACGGCGCTTAAACGTGTCAAAAATGCATCAAATAGGAAGTTCGGAGTCACAGGGGCCTGTTCTGCCATTTTCAAAACCTGCTGACCTGCAAGATCCTTACAGACCGTAAGGGTGAGGACCATACGGTCCGTAAGACATCCCCAAATCAGCAGGATGTTGATTCCAGCTTGATCCAGCTGCTCCACACTTGTACACATGGTTTTAAGCATTTCTATGGGCTCCCCTGGTTTTGTAAATCTCTGGGCTCGATGTGTACGACTAGGATTGAATCACGGTTTTCAAGAAACGATCCTAACAGTTCTATGAAAACTATAAATACCCCTCCATAGTTCACTTGCAACCCACTTGAATTCTGAGATTTTCTCTAAGTTGATGTGTGAAAACACTTCATACCTGAGAAATACTTGGAAATTCAATCTTGCGGGGACCCTTTGTAAGTGTTCCTTCATTCTTTTATGTGTTTTTAGCTTGCGTTTGACTTTCTGCATTGACCAGTTTATGGTCAATGCGAATTTCGTTTGAACTTCATAACGTGAGCGTAATCACGATGGTTATAGTCCCTAGTAACTATACCTACTGATTACCACGTTATCTAGGCTCAGTGACGAGTCGTAGTTTCGGCCAAAATGCGTATTCTTGCGTATTTTGTAACCAAACTACTCTAGGGTATCAAAACCATTTGTTTTGATACCAAACCTGTTTTCTAACTTAACTAAACATGTTCTAGCATGTTTAGCTCGTCACTTTTAGATTTGTGCTTGTCTAGGGTCGTAAAGGTAAACGATCTAATCAATCGCTTATACTTTCGAACCCGACCCATTTGGTCGATCATTAGGATCCAACCAAACACTTTAGGTGACCATAGTTGTATAGGGAATAACCTTCCGAGGTTATACCTTATTGTTTCGTTTAAGTAGTTGTATGATAAGTAGTTTATATGCCTTAGGTAAATTACCAAAATGCCTTTTTACGCCAAATTTCATTTTAAGCCTATATAACACAACTTTTTGACATCTAAACTGATTTAGCAACAATATTAAACATGTTAAGGCATATCTTACTTGTCATAGGGCTAGTTAGGCTATCCGAACGCATTTTAAGCGAACGACGCGTTAAAGTAGCGTAAGCTACCTAAACGGGTCGTAATGGGTCGTAAGCACTTAGGTTAGGTTTCACTTTAGTATGTAGGCCTTGTTAAACCATATCATATGAGTTCCCACGCTCATTTGGTTCACGAGACCTCATAGTATCTGATCCCCCGATTTAGGACCGGTTATTTATGTAGTTACCTATATTAGGTACCGTTTGATTTCCGGGACTCCTCTAACTTGTTTGGTAGTTGTTCAAGACTTCTAAGCACTCTCAAGTGAGTACATAGTCCCCTCTTTTTCTGTTTTCAAACTGTTTTGGGGTGAAGCATGTGTACCTATCTGTTATTTTCATGTTTTCCAAAAGTATAATTGATTATACATATTTGTTCGTATCTTTTTGCAAACTGAATGATTGTCTATGATTTAAACTCTAATTTTTCAAAGATAATAAAATAAATGTTTGGAATAGTACTTATTTTGTTCACCGGACCGGTTGGTAGTATGATATAGCGCTATAGGATTTGACACCCCATTCTTGTTGTCATGGAATGTCTGAAACCAATTTGTTTCTCCATCCAAATAGGGATTGCCTTTGTGGTATCCTTATAGTCTAAAAGGTGTATTTTGATGCAATAGGTCTGAATGAATTCTTAAATCGCATTATTTTTGTATATTAAGTTATACTCCCAAAAGTATAGTTTGATATGCTCTCATATGTGATATCGTACAAAACCAACATATATTTTGTTAATCATTAAAGCATAGTTTAATATGTTATTTGTAATCTAAAACATAGTTTAATATGTTATTTATAAATCCAAAGTATACTTTTGATATACTACTAAAAATTATTATTTTAAACAACTAAGGTATATCTAATATGCTATTTGTCTAACGATTGGGTTTTGGTTAGTGTTTAGATAACGGGACGGGTGTGATGTGATGAAAACATGGTAGATACGTCGCCGGTACTTCATATATATAAGTGTTTTCATCACATTACATACCGTGTTGTTATTTAGTACACTTGGGTTAACGATATGGGAACTGAAATATATTTTAATATATTACTTAGTCGACTTTCTTAAAAGGGTTAATGGATTTAAACACCCCCAACTATAGCCATTTGGCCGATGACACTCTCAACTTTCACTTTGGCTCAGATCACTCCCAACTTAACACATCGATTGTCATGGCACCCTCTCGTTAAATATTCACTAACCAGGTTACTCAAATTAGCCCATGTGGCAATTTAATCTGATGTGGCATTCATACGTGTCATACATGAGCTGATGTGGATAATCCCTCATTCGTTGAAGTTTATAATCCCTCATTCATTGAACACCTTATAAAAACCCCAAAATCATTACATATCAAACTCTAAAATCCCTGAGCAAAATCAAACTCCATGAAATTAAAAAAAAAATGTTTCAGGAATATAGTAGTTTAACATGATTATCAGCAACGTGAGATTCACCATTTTCATTACTATCAACACACTATAAGGTGTTCAGAAGATGAAGACGAAACAGATACAGATTCTCCGTCTGATTCTTTGACTAACGGTAAATTGATAAACGAATCGCTTGATGATCTTGAACTTCTATTGAGCAACTGCCTTATCGAAGATCTGTTAACACCGGCTGCTTTATTGGAATCAACCTTGTTAACAACATTATTGTTGTTTTGATGAAGCTTACGGAAACCTAGAAGCTCTTTCCACCGGCTAGAACACCTCGGTGCTCGAGGAGAAAACAAGTACGGATCAGCAGCAAACGCATCGTCCGTACTTCTCCGGCGAGAGCACGGCGTATCAGTATCACCGGAAACAATTTCCGTTGATGACGTGGCAGGTTGATTAACAACTGAAAGCTGTAACGGAACAAGTTTACCGTCGGAAAACAGTTCATCTGCCGGTAGCATCATAACGGAACCGTCAAGTCTGAACTCAAATCCGTCAAACTCGTTCGGATCTTCATCTTTCGTCAGATCTGATAACTTTTTCACTTGTTCTTCACGTCTGGAGTCGGTATCTGATAGCTCAGATACATCTGAACGGTTCTTCTTCGGAGAAGAAGCACACTTGGTTTTGGATTTGGATTTTGATTTAGAAACATCTTCTTCACGGCTAATGGAGAGTCTGTGAGTGAACTAGCTGTATGAAGAGTACTTCTGGGATGGTCATGAATGAGGGATTTTAGGGATTGATATGTAATGATTTTGGGGTTTTTATAAGGTGTTCATGAATGAGGATTATAAACTTCAAAGAATGAGGGATTATCCACATCAGCTCATGTATGACACGTATGAATGCCACATCAGATTAAATTGCCACATAGGCTAATTTGAGTAACCTGGTTAGTGAATATTTAACGAGGGGGTGCCATGACAATCGATGTGTTAAGTTGGGAGTGGTCTGAGCCAAAGTGAAAGTTGAGAGTGCCATCGGCCAAATGGCTATAGTTAGGGGTGTTTAAATCCATTAACCCTTCTTAAAAACCAAAGTATATTTTTTTATATATACTATAAACCATTTTATAAAAATGATGTTTTTTCAAACAATATATTTCATACAAACTCATTTTACTTACTTATTAAATTTTCTATGTATTATTATTTTATACCATCTGATTTCTTATAAATGATTTATAAAAGAAAACCTTTTTTTTCAAGGATCATGACCACTTTTCTTAAACTTTTTTCTTTAAACTCATAAGTCATGAATCCTAAAATAAATAAAACCTATGTATCTCACAGACATTTTTATGCTGACGTACCTATTTTTACACATGTTTCAGGTGCTGCTTTATGATGATTGTTGATACATGCTACACTTAGGGTGGACTCGTGCCTTAGCGACTTTAAAACTTGAAAGATAATATTTGTATTTATCAGATTTGTAATAGAACAAATATTTCAATGATTCAATAAAACAAAATTATTTATTCCATGGTTGTGAAACAATGATTTTGTTACAACACTCCCCGACGTTTCCGCCACGTCTTATTGTTTTATGTGGTCGGGGTGTGACACAATATGGTTCACTAACATATCAATGACCGCTATTGGCCATTGTGACCAAGTAAAGCCCAATATAGTCTATTAACACATATATGAATAGGGATGAGTTCGGTACCGATACTTGTACCGAACATACCGGTACCGAAAATGCCGATACCATAAATCATCAAATATGGGTACAGGTACCGGTACCAAAAATGTACGGTATGGTACTCTACGGTACCAGTACCACAATGCTATTTGAAAGTAAAAATTGGTAAACTATCGGTACCATATCAAATCAAATCAAAAGTACTAGTATCGAAAACAATTAACTACAAGAAATTCGATACTGGTATTAATATGTATACATTAATATATTATTTAGAAGAAAAAAATATGGTTTAAAATATATAATATATAATATTTAATAATAGTTTGAATTTCCAGATATTTGGTAAGATTTTTTTTTGTTTTTCAATATTAAATAACGTAATTTTTTAAATGAGAATATTATTTGAGAGGGAAGTTTTGAATCAAATATTTTGGGAGGAAGTTTAAATTTTGGAATGAAATATTTTAGGAGGAAGTTTTAAATATGTAGTAAGTTTAACATTTGGTCACACATTTTTTAATGACATTTGATAACATTTCGTCACACAAAATAAACAAAATGACGATTGTGCGATGGATGTTAATGTAAAACCACATTAAATTTTGTAATTTTAAGTGTGACTATTGTCTAATATTTGGTCACATAATATAATATATGTGGTCATATGTATTAGATTTTAGCCACATTATTAAACATATAATGTGGTCGTAGAACACATTTGGCCACACTTTTCTAATATGGTTGTTTTATCTTAATGTGTGGCTAAAGGTTAGGAATACTTTTGTGTTTAGTCACACGAAACAAATACAGTAACCGTAGATCAAAATTTGGCCACACTTTTTTAGTGTGGCTAATAAATGTCCCAGTTTTTTTTTCTTAAAGTGTGGCTAAAGGTTTTGAATACACATGTTATTGGTCATAGGAAAATATATAATGTGATTGTAGATAACATTTAGCCCCACATTGCTTTTGTAGCAAATATATGTCACAATTTTTTTCTTAAAGTGTGGCTAAAGGTGTCAAATATATGGGTTTTCGTCGCATGAAACAAAAATATGTGGCCATAGATCACATTTGGTCAAACATTTCGAGTTGTGGCTAATAAATGTCACATTATTTTCTAAAAGTATGGCTAAAGGTTTTGAACTTGTATAAATGGTCACATTAATAATAAAATGTGTGACTAAATGTGTTTTAAAATGTTATGAAGAACCTTTAGCCACACATTTTTACAAATGTGTGGCAGGGCGGTTTTCCCAAAAGTGGACGTAGCCCTTTTTTCACGTAGTGTAAATACATTGACCTTATAAATGGTATGTATATTATAGTATATGAAACATATGACTGTATAGATATGTATATCTATGTATATATATTAGAAGGGTAGGAGTTGGCTACAAAGTCCATTTTTCCTACAAAGTGTAAAAAGTTATAAAATACCATAATGTCAACCATAGAACACACTCAAAACCCATAAATAACAAAGTGAAGATTACCAAAATGAAATATTTGTGGGTTCTGTCTTGTGTTTTGGATGATAAGGCTTTAATTATCGAATGACTAATAATAGTGTGTTTTATGTTGATTATTATGTTGTGTTTTATATTCATAGTTCTACGATGGTGTGTTTGAAGTTTTCATGGAATGTTAGAGTTTAGATATTGTGTTTTAGTGATCTTCACTCTGTTATTTGTGGGTTTTGAGTGTTTTTATGGCTAAAATTGTGGTGTTTTATGACTTTGTATACTTTGTAGGAAAAATGGACTTTGTAACCGAACCCCACCCATTAGAAAATCCAAAGGCCACAATGAATGGCAATTTAGGATAAATCACGAGCATGTGTGTCAACGATAATTTTAGAATTCTTTATCATGAACATTTCGTATACGTCTATA
This sequence comes from Helianthus tuberosus, assembly GCA_030545235.1. Classification (NCBI taxonomy): domain Eukaryota; kingdom Viridiplantae; phylum Streptophyta; class Magnoliopsida; order Asterales; family Asteraceae; genus Helianthus; species Helianthus tuberosus. Next base: position 25,234 of record JARYGA010018633.1, on the reverse strand, counting down.
ATTCCGATATCGAACACTATTTCATTTTGATTATCCATCTCGTAACTCGTATGACAACGATGTAGTTAAGACTGACGTGAACCCTTTGAGTTGGGATGCCATCGAAAGCAAAAGAATTTCCAATACGTTACCTTTGATTATTGACGTTGGTAAGAAACCAATAACTAAATGTTGTGCTAGGCACAGAACGTATAACTAAAATTGACGCTTGGAGTGTGCAAAGCGTGATATATTTTTATTGATAATTTAAGCCCATTTTACACATTAGTCAAGTTTTAAATTTATAAAACACGATATTCTACTAACACTAAACACACACTTGGGCAAGTGCACCCATCGTGAGCGTAGTATAGCGTTGGTAAGATACCGAGGTCGTCCAAGGACACAACAGCTTTTAGTACCGGTTTATCCTCAACGTCTAATCAATCTAAAATTTTGAGAAAAGTTTTAAAATTAAAAACTGAAAATGAAAAAATAAAATAAAGTAAAAACAGATAGACAAGATGAATCACTTGGATCCGACTCGCCTTTAAGAGATTATCTTAGTTATAGTAGTAGGCCCCTCTTTTGTAGGTGACGTTACCCTCAACACATTGGTTTGAGTCAGTAGGGATACAATCCCAAAGGGTCGGAATATTGAAAGACAATTAAGTTAGTTATAAATGCGAAAAGTGGTAGGCCTCTCTTTTGAAGGTGACGTTACCCTCGGCTAAGTGGTTTGAGTCAGCAAGGATACAATCCCAAGAAGCCGGTTTAATGTATTAATAGTAGATTACATATGAGGGGCTCAAGCTATTCGCACCCCCACCATCCAATACCAGTGGGTATTGAAGGAGGTCCTAGTAAGCTTGAACCAGGTCCTTGTAGGATTTATACACTGAACAAGGCAAGAACCTTACCAAACCATTCCCCCCATCAACCAGGTAGTCCACATGCCTTTATATAGACCGTAAAGACATGAATGATGCAATCTTTTACTTTATATAGACAGTAAAGTAACTTCAATACACCAAGGAAAAATGATAGGAAGAATTCATCTTCAACATAAGAAAGTAGTTATTAAAGTCATTAATACAAACCCAAATAAAAAGTGCCGAAAGATTAAAAATCAAAAGTAATACATAAAAGACTTGTCCTCACCAAGTGATGTAAGAGGCTTAACCAAACATGGCCTTTGATTGGCAAGAACCCTTACGATCAATCTTGGACCCGAGACTACTACACCTTCTAAAGATGGATGATGGATGATGGTGGTGGGTGTTGGTGTTGTAGTGGTGGTGGAGTGGTGGCAAAGTGGTAGGTAGTGGTTTGCCAAGGGATGCCTTTGAAATGAACCAAGCACCCCTATATACAGCCTGCACGGAACTCTGGCCACGGCCCCGTGTCCAGCGGGCAGGCCCCCGTGGCCAGTTTTTTCTCTTTCTTCATTAATTGCAGGTGTCAGCAGAGGGCCCCACACGGCCCCGTGGTCAACTTCGTATCTGTACTCTCAAGATTTTGCATATCTTTGCGTTGACCACACCCCGTCCTGAGCTAGCCACGCCCCCGTGGTGGGCGTGGAAGCTTCTACAGGTTTGTCTTTTGTACAGGTCCCTGACCACGCCCTGTGTTCAGCTGGGCACGGCCCCGTGGTGAGTCTTCTGATTCTTTGTTTTTACTTTGGGGATGCTGCCGAGGGGTTGGGCATGTCACGTTTATTCCTTTTCTTTGTATTTATGTTGGTTTTGGCTGCTTATTTGCTCATGTCACACCCTGACCACGTAAAACAACAAAACGTGGCGGAAACGTCGGGGAGTGTTGTAACAGATTCATTGTTTCATAACACATGGAAATTGAAATATTGTTTTATTGATTAAAAGAGTTACAATGTCTTGACAATCAAAGAAACATAACATAAAATAACTAGTCTTGCATCTTTTATTGTCGCTAAGGCCCAAGTCCGCCTAAGTGTATCTTGATAAATCCTATGCATCAAATCCTGAAACAAATGTGAAAATAGGTACGTCAGCATAAAAATGCCTGTGAGATACATAGGTTTTGTGAAAATAGAATTCATGACTTATGTTTAAGAAAATGTTTAGTCATGAACTTTGTAATTTGCTTTGTCTTGTAAATCATTTGAAAAGTGATAAATAAACCAAACGATATATATATGTATAAAAGAATAATACATGGTTAAGTAAATAACCAATTAAAATGAGTTTGTATTAGATAAGTTGTTTGTGAAAACAATGTATTGTGAAAAGTATATTATTTGAATAAAATGTTATATGTCTAAATCGAAATGATTCAAATAACGCTACGATATGTAATACCATACAAGCACTTATATATAGGAAGTACCAGCGGCGTATGCACCATGCTTGTATCATATTACACACGCCTCGTTACTTAAATCACTTACTCAAACCAAACCATCAAAGTAGAATGTTTATGTATAATCAAATGTCAAAATGTTTGTGTGAAAACCATGTCAAATGTCTATGTCTAATGTAAATCATGAATTGCGTATATCAATGTCAAGGTTTATGTCTAAAGTAAATCATGAATTTTGTATATCAATGTCAAAATGTTTATGTCTAATGCATATCATGTAATGTGTATCCAAAATATCATGTACGGTAAGTGAAATATATCAACTAAACCATATGTAAAATGCACAAAAACAAGGTATTGAAGTAAAACATGGTTTAAATCAAAGTTATGTTTTGTGGAACAAATGCATGCTATACTGATACAAACATCTATGCGGTATTGTGAAAATTCATACATCCAAGCCTTGTGACTGTAGGATAAACCCTAGCATAAAGTCTAAGGTCCACCTAGAAATGTAGTCGGATTCGGTCATTCCTTCCAATCCAAACAAACCCAGGATTTCAGGAATGGGAGTTGTCAAGTCCAATGGTACCACTACCTACTATCGAGCGGCATGATCGGTGTTAATGAATGTACATTGTCCCATTTAAACAAACCAAATGTCATACCAAAATTTAAGCATGTGATGAATAATAAATGTACTAAGTATGCACACAATGGACATACATAGCATAGAATGTAATGTAAAATAATGTACTAAGTATGCACATAATGGACATACATAGCATAGAATGTAATGTAAAACGATGTACTAAGTATGCACACAATGGACATACATAGCATGAAATGTAATGTAAAACAATGTACTAAGTATGCACACAATGGACATACATAGCATGAAATGTAATGAAATCATGTACTATAATGTACTAATGAACATAACAAGCATATGATATGAAAGCATGAAAGGCACGAAAGTAACAAGTAGGCACATGTGTTTCACCCCAAAATGTTTGAAAAACAGTAAAAGAGGGGTCTATGTACTCATTTGAGATTGCTCAGAAGACCTAAGATAACCACCAAGCAATGCTAGAGATCACGGAATCAAACGGCACCTAATATAGGTAACTATGTTAATGAACCGGACCTATATCGGAGGATCGGATAGAATGAGGGCTCGTAAACCAAATGAGTATGGGAACTCATGTAGTATGGTTTAACAAAGACTACATACTAAATGAAACCTAACCTAAGTGCTTACGACCCATTACGACCCGATTTGGTAGCTTATGCTACTTTAACGCGTCGTTCGCGTAAAACGTGTTCGGACTGCCTAACTAGTCCTATGACAAGTAAAATATGCCTTAACTTGTCTAACATTGTTGCCCAATCATTTTAGATGTCAAAAGTTATGTTACATATGCTTAAAATGAATTTTGGCGTAAAAAGGGCATTTTGGTAATTTACCTAAGGCATATAAACTACCTATCATACAACTACTTAAACGAAGCGACCATAAGGTATAACCTCGGAAGGTTATTCCCTATATACTATGGTCACCTAATGTGTTTGGTCGGATCCTAATGATCGACCAAACGGGTCGGGTTCGAAAGTATAAGCGATTGTTTAGATCGCTTACCTTACGACCCTATATAAGCACTAAACTAAAAGTGACGAGCTAAGCATGTTAAAACATGCTTAACTAAGTTTAGAAAACTGGTTTGGTATCAAAACAAATGGTTTTGATACCCAAGAGTAGTTTGGTTACAAAATACGCAAGAATGCGCATTTTGGCTGAAACTACGACTCGTCACTGAGCCTAGATAACGTGGTAATCAGTAGGTATAGTCACTAGGGACTATGACCATCGTGATTATGCTCACGTTATGAAGTTCAAACGAACTTCGCATTGACTATAAACTGGTCAATGCAGAAAGTCAAACAAAGTTTGACTTTCGGACTAGAAAAGCGATAAAAGAACGAAGGAACACTTACAAAGGGTCCCCGAAAGCTAATCTTGATCCAAGTAGCTCAGGTATGAAGCAATGGCTTCAACTTAGAGCTTTTAGATCAGATTTTGTGGGTTTTGAGTTGAATGGGGTTGGGTATTTATAGTATTTGGACAACCGTTAGGATCGTTTATCGAATACCGTGCTCGAATCTCATCCGTACATGTGTTGGAATGTTATGGTAACTCAATTTGCCCCCACCACCAAAGATTGACATGTGGCATTGGCCTTTGGAGTGTTGAAAAGCTGTTAATAGCAGTCAAAACGAGTTTCTGCATCTGACCCCTGCTTACGGACCATAAGAGTGATGGCTTACGGTCCGTAAGCCATCAACTTTGGCAGAATTAAACTTTTGGTCCCTACACCTTGTTTCGTTGCGTAACGGCACTTCTAACACCCGTCAAACCCAATTTCAAGCCCCAAAATGATGTTAAGTCATAGGGAACATGAAATATGCTTGAAAACATCTTGGATGTCGGTTCGTTTGGCCGTACGGTTACGGTGTTCGGTTAATTACGACGGAAGTCGTAATGGACGCAAAAACCGTCCAAAATGCGCGACGAATGGAATTTTGACAAGCCAAACACTAAAGCATAATATTGTAATGCTTACATAAATTTTTGGATGTCCGGATGTATTCAGAACGTAAGTTACGCGCGAAAGTGCAAACTTTTGCACCTTTTGACACTTTTAGTCCTTGAATGAGCCAAAAGTTTATTTTAGCACACCGAACCCCTCAAAGCCCATTTCTAAGCAATGTAAAGGGTATTTATGGTATGTTTAACTTATGGTCATGTTCCGGAATGTCTGTTACAGTTCAAATCGGCATACTTTCGCAGTGTGTCGAATTTAGTCCCTGTAAGCGATTAAACTTGATTTTGTCATACCAAAGCCTTCAAAACTTATTTCTAAGTTATGTAAAGGTTATTTAAGGTATGTGAAGCCTATTTCACTATTCCAGAGTGTTTGTTGCATTAAACTGGTTATATTTACGCATCAGTGCGCGTATAACCTTCAAGAAAGCGAATTAGAGCCCGAAATCGAACAAGAATTGATATGTGAAAATGATACACATATTTGTACAAATCCCAAGTATGAAATACAATATTTCATTGGTTTGGTATTTGTTTGATGGTCGCAGTGACCCAGGTGTCACAGTCTCCCCTACTTTAGGAAATTTCGTCCCGAAATTTATTCAGAGGAAACTTGTGAGAGCTTGAAACATGAAGTTGAAAAGATCAAACAACACTGGTTAGAGTCCTGAACTTCTAGTAACTTTACAATAACATCATGCTGGCAATGTGAGAGGGACACTTATATACAAGTATATAAAGCTTCATTGGTGCGTCCACCGTACCTCTATTACATTGCTCACATTTCGTTATGGTTGTCACTATCGATTCTTACACATAATAAGTCTTATTGTGGTTTCCGTGCACTGAACTTCGTAATTATGTATGCATCCATAATTACATAATTCCTTGCATAGTCACGTAGTGTATCTTAAAATGTGTAGGGGAAGAAAACAAATGAACGAGCCTGTGATGATTGTGACTAGACCACCATAAGGTCCCTTTTATTAAATCAATAAATTATTTTAATAGACAACCAAGGAGTCTTTCAGCTTATATCATCACATGTCATTCTTAACCAGATTTTTGAATTGATCTTTTTGACTAGACCACTAAAAGGGTCTCGTATGAAACATGGAATGGTACTATATAACCCAAGGGTCTTAACTATTACATAGAAGCCCAATAAGGATTTAAGGTAGTACCTTTTTGAATATCCTCTACGAATCCCTCATATGAAGATATGAAAGATTCTACGAGGATTGGAATAATGAAAATCGAGAGTATACAAAAACACAAAATGCATAAAAGAAAACACAAGATGCATAAACACATAGTCATATACCCACAAAATTGTTTGTTAATTTGTTCTACTAACTGTGCGCATGTATTCAAAGCACACCAGGTATCCAATCAGTGGATTTTGATTGGTGCTTTAAATATTTCTAAGAATCTAACTATCAAGATAGAAAGGTCTTTTAAAGAGGAAATTTGATTTTGATTATAAGGAACCGAAATGTTCGAATTAAGGTACCCAAGGAATCCAATTAAGGACTCTAATTTGAATGATAATCATCCACAAGGGTCTAATGTGAAGATAAAAGATCCCATATGGATTTTAGAAGTTGTAGATGTTTTGAAACCTTGCACTTGATGTGCTTAGGTCAAAACATGAAGTAAAATGCTTATGAAGTTGAGATGCCAGATATGCCAAGGCGACATATGAAGCGGAATTTGAAAGTTAAGTCAATGTATGAAGAAAATATTTTTGAAAACTATGCATGGGGTTCTTTAAAAAAATGTGTTCAATGTTTTTGAAACCTTATGCATAATACTTTTGAAATCATAAAGTAGGTGTACTAGGTAGGTATGTTTATAAAAATGTTTTAAAATCATGTGAGATGAAATTTTTGAAATTATGTATGAGGTTTCTGAAAATATGAAAAATGCTTTTCGAAAATTATGCACTTGATAAGAAGATGTACTGTGTTAATATTGTTTTCAGACTATATGAAACATTTTGAAATCATGAAGGTTGTTTTTGAAAACATAGCCAATGCATTCGAAAAATTGTTTTCAAACTATATGAAATGTTTTGAGATCATGAAGATTGTTTTTGTAATACTTATAATATTTATATTGAAAAAAAAATCAAAACGTAATGGGTATGAGATTTGAAAATACCCTTAGTTATCTAACCAAGGATTCAAAGGCACAGATGTGCAAAAGCACGATCATTCATAATGTCACTTTATTTTCTGTACTTTGTTTCTTAGAGTGAAACGAGTACTTAAAATTTTCGAGGAAATCATGAGCGATCATTTGAAAGAGAGAATCACAAGAGTAGTTTGTAAGGAACATAGTTCCTTAATAAAGGTATTATAGAGAATTTCCATTTACTCATGTAACTACACTTGTATATCAGAATTGTGAACAACAATTTGTTTATAAACAAAACAGATTGTTTCACATTACAAGAAATAGAAGAAACAAAAGCATAAGACAACAACATCTTCTAATCAGCCAACTGCTCATTCGTGGGTTGGATTTGCCTTAGCTAGCTTCGGGCATTTATTCACGAAATGACCCATCTTGCCACAGTTGTAGCACGATCCAGGCTGAAAGCAAGCTTGAGCAGGATTGGCTTGTGGTTGATTTGGACCACCTTGGTTCGGGTTACATCGACAAGCACTTGCCAGGTGACCAATTTGTCCACATGATACACACAGACGACATTGTAAGTGAGCTTGGTAATGCCCATTACATTTGTCGCATATTGGTGACGTTCCCTTGTATTGCTTCTTAGCAGGTGGTGTTGCCACCCGGATGGGTCCTGCTTGATTTGGTACAGCTGCAGTTGAGAAAACCCTTGCTGTATGACCTATAAGTCCACAAATCTGGCATTTGCGGCACTTCACGCTAGCATGATGATGAAGGCTACATTGGTTGCACAAGGGTGCAGTTCCGTTGTATGGCTTCCTGGCTGGTGGTGCTGTCACTTGGCTAGGTCCCGCTTGATTAGGTGTAACTGCTGCGGGTTTCCTTGAATCCTTACACTTCCTTGATTTTGGTGCTGGCTTAACTTCTGCTTCTTTTGGTGGCTCTTGAGTGGCTTCATTGTTGAGACGAGAGGCCTCATTGTTGAGACGAGATATGGCAATGCCTAAATCCACAGTCTTCAGAATCACTTCGCCTATTTGCTGGGAAAATTTGGCAGTTTGCTCGGACATTTGACCGTTGCTGAGAGGAAGAGACATTCTAGAAGAAAATGAAAGACATAGGAAGAAACAAGTGAAAGGTTATCAGACATTCAAAACAGAATGGCAATGCATAAAATTTGCGATCATTTGTTTGATACCTAAGGCAAACAAATGAGACGGTGACAAATCAAAGTAAACGGAACACTCACCCCAAGAGTTCCCAGGTAAGAGTGACTGTAAGTCCTGTATAACTGGATCTTTCAATGATATCAAACAACACCAAGTTTGTGCGGAATCCAAACTTGATGTGATTCAAGAATAAACAGAAAATATGAAGAACAAACCGAATACGAAGAACACACCGAATCACTTTTCAACACTTGCACACGATTCTATTACTTGAATAAGCAAAACCGTCTAGTACAGCTGCTCACAACCAAATCGCCTCTCTCTAGCTCTCTAGAAGTTGTAACAATAAAGCTCTAAGAAGTTCAAACCTAAAAACAAGTTAGAAACTTCTTTTTATACTAACTCAAGCCCATTTCCCTACATGGGCTCCCCTTGGGCCTGCTTGGCCCACATGGCCTAAAGCTTAGCCCAAGTGACCTATAAAGGTCCACAACCTAATATAAACTAACCCGGTAAGACCCAGCTCATAACCATAGCTCGTTGTGTTAATTTGATGCGTTGGTCTCACACTTTAGTGCCTAACAATCTCCCCCTAGACTGATGCCATCAAATTGTCTTCATATCATGAATTCAGCAACGTCTTCAACGAAGTCTATGGTTGTCGCTATGCTGCAGATGTTGTGGAAGTTCTTGACTTCTGAACTTTCAGCACTGGGTCTCTTTCTTCAGCTCTTGTGGTTAGCTTCATATCAGGATCTCGATCAGCTTTGCTTGAAAATCTTTGTCAAAAAGAATGTGAGAGGAGGATTCTCAACAGCTCTTTTCTTCTTCAGTCTTTTTCTTTCAAGCAAATTCATGGTACTTCTTCAAATGTACTTTCATTGTCAGACGGCGTTTCGTATCCGATTCTTCTAACTCAGGTACATCTTGTTGGTGTGCTGCTTCAGGCTTCTTCAGCAACTAACAGCATCTCAATCTTCATCAACTCCTGTTCTTGATTGAAATCAAGTTCTGCACATGCTCACAAACTCATTAGCAAACATTTCTTATGCAACAGGGAGAGTACCATATGAACACTAGGTACATCCAAGTACTTATACTCGGATTTCACAATTTAAACTCTTTCAAATTTTATGATCAGTCAAATCTTCAAGAACGGTTATATTTTTAATTTTAAGAAAACAAAGAAATACTCTATTTTTTGATTTTTTTTAAGAGAAAACAAGACACTATTTTTTGTATTTTTTAACTTTTCTACTTTTTTTTTGAGCAAGAAACAAATAAGAACTCAAAATATAAACAACTACCATAATATACAATTACAATCGCAATGGGATCAAAATTCGTTCTTAGGCAGACTAAGGAACACTTTTCAGTACGAGCCTAATCAAACTGGTCTATGCGATTGCCAATATGTTTGTCCACTTAAACTTTAACGCTCAACTTTCAATTTTTTCAACTTCGTGATATGCTTAAGGTAATATTATATCAAACCCTTTAATTTAAGGATTTCTTTGATTATTTTAATTAAAAACAAAAATCCTTCAGAGAATCAGTTATAACTTTAATAACCCAATTGCTCAGGGATCAAATCACGAGGTTTCGGGCTTGACTTCACTTATCAACGCTGATCTACTACTGAATGATTTAGACGATTGCCAGTATATTTGTCCTCCTAAACTCATCTCCCTAGACCTTTTCCATATAACTGCCTGTAACAAATTTTATCATGTTTTGATTTCATAACAATGAACACCCAAACAAATACTAATCAAATCCAGGAGATATAAACCGCACACGCTATCATGCAAGTAGCTTCCCTACCACATATTTCACAAGTCCAATCCAGATCTCTAAAATCTTAACTGGGAATAGATTGAGAAGAGAACAGAATAGATCTTAAGCAGAGATGATATAATATACAAATCAAATGAGTTTTTCTCAGTTTGATATAGGTTTCTTGGGTTTCTTTTGGGCACTTGAGGGCCTCTTTCGGGTGTATAATTGATCTATAGCGCGACAACGTATAGCTAGGTCAGCATGTATCTGGATGCAGCAGAAGCTGACGTTGCCTAGCACATCCAGGTCTTTGCTTCCGCAAAACAGAGGAGATACACGACTTTTTCAGAGAAGATTTCAGAGTCAGACCAAAATTGTGTGTATCGGGACAACATACAGACATTCAAATAGAAATGAGCTAACTCCAAGTGATTTTCTTTCCTGAGGTCATGTACTAATTTAGTTCTGAACAGAACAGCCAATGTTTCCAGTCTTTAAGGATAGAGCCTACCAACACATCGTGCTAAAGTCAAACTGTTTCGATACTGGTCTTACATGAGTCAGCCCTTCACCATAATGTGAAAATTCATTTATGGAAGGACAGCCAAGATATCCCCGGATGATTCAACAACATAAAGACCCGAAACCTCAGATGTTGGCTATCTATCAACACAAGATTTAAGACCATAAAATCATATGTCGTTGGTATGTTACCCACACGGTACATAGTTCGTTATGTTTATATCACTTAGTATCTTTTATCATGTTGAGCGTCAAGCCTATCGACATATCACAGTAGATCCTAGTCTTTTCAGCTATGGCACCTTGCATGTGTTAGTCAAGCCCTTTAACACGAACATTTATTTCACTTCTCATATCATGCAATTCTTCTTTTTGGCTTTTTCATTTTTCTAATGTTTTTTGTATTTTTCTCATTTTCTCCCCCTAAAGCAATACATATATATATATATATATATATATATATATATATATATATATACAACAAACTCTTTTTGTATCTTTGTTTTCTGAGTTTTCTCCTCCTAAACTCTATATCTATCTATATGTTCCTCTCCCCCCCTAAATTTGTGCATAAATCTTGTATTTTTGCGTAAATTTACCATTTACTAGAGAAAGGACACTTTATATACAAAATAATGAATTAAGGAAGAGAGAAAAAAATATTTTTGCTTAACCGTTCTGTCGTCAGATTGAAGACTAATCAAATTCAAATCAAAACACTGAATTTAAACGGTACCTTTTGCTGATCTTACCTTACTTCTCTAATCTCCTCCAAAGGAAACACATCATTTGTAAAAAAAATTTGAACCTTTTGCAATAGTGAAATGTTACCCATTTTATCTCTGGAACAACCGTTATCAACATTCCAGAGATTGTCAACAGCTCCTCCTTGGTTGTTCCTGAAAAGTAAGGAGATTAGTAAGACATGGGTACCCAGGCCATCGTGGTCTTGGGTTTACCTGAAGCATCAAAATAAGACACTTCCTTTAAACACAAGTCCCCTTTAGTTTCAAGAATTGGAGATGTAGCTGCTTTTTGTTTTGCTCTCCAAATTTTTTTTAGGCTTTTCTAATTTCTTAGATGCCTTTGGCAAAACAGTTGGCTTATCAACCTTGTTATTTTTCGAAACTTGTGTAGGTTTCAAAGCTTGTTTTCTTTTTGCTTTAGCAGCATTCCAATCCCCATCAGAAGGTTTAACCTTGGGATTCACATTCTTCATTGCCTTAGGCGATGATACCTTCATTGGCTTGGAATGGTAGTTATCCTTTGGTGAAACCCTCTGATTTTGCATATAATAGGGTACATAGGGATGGTGTGTGCAGTTTCGAGCAATGTGACCAGCAATGCCGCAATTGAAGCATATTTGTCTCTTCACATAGAAAGCATTTTGATCAGCTGAATTTGCTCTTGCAGGCCCTGAAGGATGAACTGGTCCCTTCTGTGCTTGGTTTCCTTGCACATTTCTTGCAAACGAGGATGAATTGGGATGTCTATACTTGTCGTTTGTAGGGGCCTTCTGTGGTGGAGATTTCTTTTGATTCTTCTTGTTTTGTTTAGACTGCATGTCTTGTTCAGAAATCTCACCAGTCTTTTCGAAAGCTTAGTTAGCACAATCAAATGCATATTTCTCACATTTGCCATTACTGACTGGCTTAACAAAAGCATTTTTCACATCACGGGCCTTTTGAGGACTATTGCTGCCCGTTGAGGACTGTGGAGAGCCTACTTGTCTTTGATGTTTAGGCTTCTTCTTTCCGCGTCCTTTACTTGCTTGCTTCGGCTCTTGTTGCTTGTTCTGAACCTTTTCATCACTAACAGAAGGTTCAGATTGTTCAGCTTGCGCACTTGGAGCCTTGTTCACGTCAGTCTTCTCTTCATCCTTCGTGTCATCAGCTTTGACAGAATTGGAGAGTTCAGGTTTATCGGATGAAATACTAGAAACTTTAGCAGAAATTTCAGCTGAAACATTTGTCGAATTTTCAGCACAAGACGGTTCTGCACATGACACCTTTGAGCTGAATCCGCTAGAATCAACTGATTCTAATTTCTCAGAATCAGCTGCTTCAGATGATTCACATTTGGAATCAGATGGTTCAGCTGGCTCATTTGTTTCATTTGCTGATTCAGTCTCTGTTACACAAGCATCAACGTTTTCGCCCAAACCATCAGGCCTGAAATTAATCAGAGAGTGAAAAAACGAGCCAAAAATGTCACACACATTAGAATTTGATGCTTGTTCATCTCCAACGACACCTTCAACTTTAACTTCATCTGCAGGGGAAGTCGAAGCATTAGGATCAAAAGTACCCTTTGAAACAAAATATACCGAAGGAGTCGCTCGTTTATCAACAGGTCTGCTGTTGATTGATGACTTATCAGTTTTAGGACCGTAAGCCATCTTGTCCTCATTCATCAATTCCTCCTCAGTCATGGGTAAGTATGTGTAATTATCATTGTAAGGAGGAGGAGCCTGATTGTAACCCAACCCACACCCCTTCTTTTTCTTGTATTTAAGTTGCTGATCACACAGATTTTTGACCAGTTTACTGGAAGACTCATATTTTTTAATGTTAAGTTCGTTAATTTGATATCTTTCTCTGATATCTTCCAGCTCTTTGATCAAAATGCATACCTTCTCTTGTGCTTCTAAGAAATGGGCTGTCTTTACACTTACATCATCCTTAAGTTTGATGATGTCTTTTCGCTGAGCTTTAATTTTTTCTTTATAAAGCTTTTCATTTTTTGATAAAGTAAAATTTTTATTCTTTATGTCTTTGTAATCTTGGATCAACTCAGCGTTGTGTAACCGATATGCCTCATTTCTTTCTCTACACTTAGGAGTGTAAAAGACAGAAAGTATCTCTTCACGAGTGGGTGAGCAAATTGCTTCATGATTGGGTGAGCAAACTGCATCAGATGTGTTGCCTTGAGTAAACTGCTTGTCAGCATTGTCATATGATTTGATGAGTGAGATCAGCTCATCTGACTTCATTTTGTAACAGTAGCTGTCAGTTGTCAGTATTATATGATTAACATTGCTAAACCAACTACAGTTCGCCTGATCTGGAATCCCTTTTATAGCATCCAGAAGCTTTCTGTTGCTCCTGTGAGTAGACACCACCATCTCTGCCTTCTCCATTTCAGAGAGCAGTTCAGCAAACCGGCCTGTAAGTGCTTCTATAGATTCACCATATAAGTATCTGAATCCTTCGAGTTCTTGCAAAAGCACCTCTCTCTTAGAAGACATTTTTAAGATGTGATCCTAAAAATGTGATCTTAACTATTTCCTCACCACAAACCCAAAGCGAGAATCCGTGTACTCGCTAACTCAAACCCCTTGCACGCGATTGACTGAACTCGTTTTCTAAACTGCACCTCAAAAATCTGTCAAAACCGTTATCACAAACAATCCTTTTTCACAAACAATCCTTTTTCTTTATATATATATTTAACTAATTTTTTTTAATTAGAAAATAATGCTTATTATTATTATTATTTAATAATTACGTAATGATTACTAAATGATTATTATAATTATTATTATTATTATTAATATTAATATTATATAAAAATCAAATACAGAACTGAACTCCTGTCTTCTTCTTCGTCATAACAAACCAGTTCACAAACCCTAATTTTGAAAGATCATCCGCAGTCACAACAACTACTACCCGTAAGACAGAGATGATTAGATGATACACGTAGATGGTGATTAGATGCGAAGGGTGGATGTTTCGTCGGTGAACGATGATGTGACGAACGTTATGAAGATGATTAATATGACGGACGAATGAAGATTAACCGATGATGATGATGTTTGCGGAACGACGGTGATGAGGATGATGATGAACGACGGAGGTGGTGGTTATGGAGGTGACGACGGAGATGATGATTGGTGCTAGAGATGGTGTGATGTCCAAAGAAGATGATCGGATAAGATGATAATCGATGAACGTCGATGGTGTAAGGGGGTGGTTGGTGTTAATGATGATGAAAAATGATGTTGCAGATTTCCGGCAATCTGTTATCGGAGAAGAAGAAGATCATCAGAGGTGATGTAGATGATTTGCAAGGTGAGTGGAAACGATGAAGTTGCAGGTTCTGATGTGAAGATGATGAACGTCGTTGCCACTCGGAAAATCAATGACTCGAGACCTTTAACGATTGCGACTCGAAAACAAAAGATACGACTAGAGATCTCGGTTGCGACTCGGAACCGCGGTTACGACTCGAGACTCCGAAAATTGATGAGTCGAGACCTGTTGAGATTTAAAATTGGAGTCGAGACCAGTGATGAAGGACTCGAGATCTTGTGAAGGTTGAAATCCCACTCGAGACCTTTGAGTCGAGAACTCGATCTAACTGAAATATCACTCGAGACCGTGATGTAGACGATGACTCGAGACCAGGAAGACGATGACTCGAGACTTACTAGAAAGATCGGAAGGAAAGAGGGACTCAAAAACAGAAATTGTATATTTAGGAGTCAACTTTCCTAAAACCAAGGATTTTTTAAATCTTTTTCAAATTTTAAAAATCCTGCTTAACTTTCAAAATTTCGGAACCAAAATCCTTTTAAAATTTATCAAAATTTTAAAAACTTTTAACACATTTCCAAACAGATCGCAAAGCAAAATATTATGATTTTTCAATAAAAACCGAAGAACACTTCGAAGAACACCACGAAGAACGCGAAGAACACCAACCCAAAAAATAACGAAAATCTTGAATCTTTAATATCACACCGAGCCTAGAAATAGGTTCTAAAAGCTCTGATACCACTTGTAAGTCCCGTATAACTGGATCTTTCAATGATATCAAACAACACCAAGTTTGTGCGGAATCCAAACTTGATGTGATTCAAGAATAAACAGAAAATATGAAGAACAAACCGAATACGAAGAACACACCGAATCACTTTTTAACACTTGCACACGATTCTATTACTTGAATAAGCAAAACCGTCTAGTACAAGTGCTCACAACCAAATCGCCTCTCTCTAGCTCTCTAGAAGTTGTAACAATAAAGCTCTAAGAAGTTCAAACCTAAAAACAAGTTAGAAACTTGTTTTTATACTAACTCAAGCCCACTTCCCTACGTGGGCTCCCCTTGGGCCTGCTTGGCCCACTTGGCCTAAAGCATAGCCCAAGTGACCTATAAAGGTCCACAACCTAATATAAACTAACCCGGTAAGACCCAGCTCGTAACCATAGCTCGTTATGTTAATTTGATGCGTCAGTCTCACACTTTAGTGCCCGAGATATCACAATCGAACGTGGAATGTAAGATCAAACCGATAAGAACGAAAAGAAATATTTCATTGAATAAACATAGTGCCGCTGCTTTGATCGTACACAGTCTCAAGGACTGTCTGGTACGATCTTCGAGAACCTTGCACACAATCTCTAGAATTGTCTGGTACAAGGTTCTCTTTGGGGATTACAGAATGAAACAATGTAGTGCTCTACCACTAATAATCTAATAAGACTATTTATAGGAGCCTCTACCCCATTGGCCCACATGGCCTAGCCCAAGCCCAAATGCTAATCTAGGCCAAACAAACATAAATAAACGTAATAAAGACAAGCGTAAAACTTTGGACCTAACAGTGACTGGTCCGATACTGCGGATTGTACGAACACTCTAGCCTTCGACATAAAACTCAGGGTACAGGCATTCACTCTTCCAGTTTGCACGTGTTCACATTATAAGACCCAAACTTTGACGAGATTTGAAAACTTAGAGGGTTCAAAACCTAGTAATTAATCATCCTAGAACATATGATTGCTTTTCAAAGCGGTTTTGAAATTTATGTTCTTGTTGTGGTCGTCGCCTAAGGATAGGTGACGGTATTGTTTTATGACTAAACGCAAGTAAACTCGCGTTAGGGTCCTAGGAAGGTTATAGACTAGGTCAAAGCATTACTAATAACCTAATTCCCTATAACCATGAGCTCTGATACCAACTTTTCTGTCACACCCCGACCACGTAAAACAACAAAACGTGGCGGAAACGTCGGGGAGTGTTGTAACAGAATCATTGTTTCATAACACATGGAAATTGAAATATTGTTTTTGTCACACCCCGACCACGTGGAACATACAAAACGTGGCGGAAACATCGGGGAGTGTTGTAACAGAATTAATTGTCTCAAATCCATGGCAATTGAAGTTTTGTTTTATTGATTGAAAGTGTTACAATGTCTAAATAAACAAAGAAGTACAACACAATTAACTAGTCTTGCATCTTTTAATGTCACTAAGGCACAGGTCCGCCTAAGTATGTCTTGATAAGTCCTATGCTTCATCTCCTGAAAACACATGTGAAAATAGGTACGTCAGCATAAAAATGCCTGTGAGATACATAGGTTTTGTGAAAATAAGATTCATGACTTATGTTTGAGAAAAATGTTTAGTCATGAACCTTGTAATTTGCTTTGTCTTGTAAATCATTTGAAAAACGATAAGTTCAGATGATATGTATAAATAAATGTAAATAATGTATGGTTAAATGAATAACCATATAATGAGTTTGTAAAAGATAAGTTGTTTGTAAATCAATGTCTTGTGAAAAGTATGTTACTTGTATAAAATGTTCTATGTCTCAAACTGAAATGATTCAAATAACGCTACAATATGTAATACCATACAAACACTTATATATAGGAAGTACCAGCGGCGTATCCACCATGCTTGTATCATATTACACACGCATCGTTATTTAATCACTTAATCAAACCAAACCAGACCAATGTCAAAATGTCTATGTCAAATATCCATGTCAAATGTCTATGTCAAAATATCATGTATGGCAAGTGAAATGTCTCAACTAAACCATATACACAAAAACAAAGTATTGAAGTAAAACTTGGTTTAAATCAAAGTTATGTTTTGTGGGAAATGCATGATCAAATGTCAATCATGTTAAAATGTTTAACAATTGTAGAAATGTTTATGTATTGTAAGTAATGTAAAGTTAAACGAATAACCTTATAGTAGCACATCAAAAGTATACTTTGGATTTGTAAGTAACATATTAAACTATGTTTTGGTTTCATAAGTAACATATCGAAATATGTTTTGGATGCGATAAATAACATATTAAACTATGTTTTGGTTTTGTAAATAACATATCAAAATATGCTTTGGATGTTCAACAAAATATATGTTGGTTTTGTACAATACCACACATGAGAGTATATAAAAATATACTTTAATAGTGTGATTTAAGAATTCATTCAGACCTGGTGCATCAAAATACGCCTTTGAGACTATAGAAATACCACAAAGGCAATCCCTATTTGGTTGGAGCAACAAATTGGTTTCAGACATTCCATGACAACAGGAATGGGGTGTCAAATCCTATAGCGCTATATCATACTAACAATCGGTCTGGTGAACATAAAATAAGTACAATTCAACAGTTTATTTTATGTTCTTTGAGAAATTAATGTTTAAACCATAGATAGTCATTTAGTTTGTCAAATGATAAGTAATAACATGTATAATCAATTATACTTTGAAATCAAGAAAATATAAGCATGTGATGAAATCAACTGTACTAAGTATGCTCACAATGGACATACATAGCATAAAATGTAATGTAAAACGATGTACTAAGTACGCACTCAATGGGCATACATAGCATAAACTGTAATGAAATCATGTACTATAAATGTACTAATGAACATAGGAAGTATATGATTGAAAACGGGAAAGCATGAAAGTAACAAGTAGGCACATGTGTTCCACCCCAAAACAGTTTGGAAAACAGTAAAAGAGGGGTCTATGTACTCACTTGAGATTGCTCAGAAGTCCTAGGATAACCACCAAGCAAAGCTAGAGATCACGGAAATCAAACGGCACCTAATATAGGTAACTATGTTAAATAACCGGACCTAAATCGGAAGACTGGGTAGTATTAGGGTTTGTAAACCAAACGAGTGTGGAGACTCGTGTGATATGGTTTAACAAAGCCTACATACTAAATGAAACCTAACATAATAGCTTACGACCCATTACGACCCGTTTAGGTAGCTTATGCTACTTTAACACGTCGTGCGCGTGAAACGCGTTCGGACCGCCTAACTAGCCCTATGACAAGTGTTATATGCCTATACATGTTACATAATCAGTTATGTGACAAAAGTTTAGGTTACATATGCTTAATTACCAATTATACATGAAAAGGGTATTCTGGTAATTTACCTAAGGCATATAAACTACCTATCATACAACTACTTAAACGATGTGACCATAGGGTATAACCTCGGAAGGTTATGCCCTATACTAGAGTCACCTAATGTATTTGGTCGGATCCTAATGATCGACCAAACTGGGTCGGGTTCGAAGGTATAGGCGATTTATTAGATCGCCTACCCTACGACCCTAGACAACGTGGTAATCAGTGGGCATAGTCCCAAGGGACTATGACCAACGTGATTACACTCACGTTGCGAAGTTCAAACGAACTTCGCATTGACCATTACTTGTCAACGCTGAAAGTCAAACAAAGTTTGACTTTCTGACTCGAAAAGCAGTAAAAATAAGGAAAAGAACGAAAGAATACTTACGAAGGGTCCCCGAAAGCTAACCCAGATCAAAATAGCTCAGGTATGAAACGAAGGTTCCAACTTAGAGCTTTCTTAATCAGATTTGTGGGTTTTGGGGTTGAGGGTGGATGGGTATTTATAGTATTCGGAGAACCGTTAAGATTGTTTCATGGAAAACGTGCCACGATCCAAGGCGTACACTTGTCACAAAGTTGTGGTGTCCAGAAAGTTGCTCTTATCCGCTGACTAGACGATAGGAAATGTGTGGACACGAATCATCCAGTTGCAACTTGCAACAAAAACAATGAATCTGGTCCAGATAGGGACTCGCGTGACGCTAAGGCCCGTCGCGTCACGCTAGGCCCCTGTTTTGGCAGATTTTCCAGAAATGGTCCCTGCACTTTGTTTAAGCGATTTTCGATGCGTTTGAACCCCGTTAACCTCATTTCAAGGCTCTAAAATGAAGTTAAAGTATAGGGAACTCAAAACATGTTCAAAAATATCTCGGATGTCGGTTCGTTTGGCCGTACGATCGCGATGTTCGCTTAATTACGACGGAATGCGCATAAGCGCGAAAAACGATCCAAATGACGCGACGAATGGATTTTTCTTATGGAGAACACTAAAATATAATGTAGTCATGCTCACATAAATTTTTGGATATCCAGATGCATCCAGAACGTAAGATATGCGCGAAAATGCAAACTTGTGCACTTTTTGACACTTTTAGTCCCTGAATGACCCAAAAGTTTATTTTAGCACACCGAACACCTCAAAGCTTATTTCTAAGCTATGTGAAGGATATTTATGGTATGTTTAACTTATGGTCATGCTCCGGAATGTCTGTTACAGTTCAAATTGGCATACTTTCGCAGTTTGTCATATTTAGTCCCTGTAAGCGATATAACTTGTTTTTGCCATACCAAAGCCTTTAAAACTTATTTCTAAGTTATGTAAAGGTTATTTAAGGTATGTTAAGCCTATTTCACTATTCCGGAGTGTTTGTTGGATTAAACTGGTTATATTTACGCATCAGAGCGCGTATAACCCTCCAGAAAGCGATTTAAAGCTTAAAATCGAACAAGAGTTGATATGTGCAAATGATACACATATTTTTTTACAAATCCCAAGTATGAAATACAATATTTCATTGGTTTGGTCTTTGTTTGATTGTTGAAATGACACAGGTGTTACAGTTTTATTGATTAAAAGAGTTACAATGTCTTGACAATCAAATAAACATAACATAAATAACTAGTCTTGCATCTTTTATTGTCGCTAAGGCCCAAGTCCGCCTAAGTGTATCTTGATAAATCATATGCATCATATCCTGGAACACATGTGAAAATAGGTACGTCAGCATAAAAATGCCTGTGAGATACATAGGTTTTGTGAAAATATAATTCATGACTTATGTTTAAGAAAATGTTTAGTCATGAACTTTGTAATTTGCTTTGTCTTGTAAATCATTTGAAAAGTGATAAATAAACCAAATGATATATATATATATATATATATGTATAAAAGAATAATACATGGTTAAGTAAACAACCAATTAAAATGAATTTGTATTAGATAAGTTGTTTGTGAAAACAATGTATTGTGAAAAGTATGTTATTTGTATAAAATGTTATATGTCTAAATCGAAATGATTCAAATAATGCTACGATATGTAATACTATACAAGCACTTATATATAGGAAGTACCAGCGGTGTATCCACCATGCTTGTATCATATTACACACGCCTCGTTACTTAAATCACTTACTCAAACCAAACCATCAAAGTAGAATGTTTATGTATAATCAAATGTCAAAATGTTTGTGTGAAAACCATGTCAAATGTCTATGTCTAATGTAAATCATGAATTGCGTATATCAATGTCAAAAGGTTTATGTCTAATGTAAATCATGAATTTTGTATATCAATGTCAAAATGTTTATGTCTAATGCATATCATGTAATGGGTATCCAAAAATCATGTACGGTAAGTGAAATATATCAACTAAACCATATGTAAAATGCACAAAAACAAGGTATTGAAGTAAAACATGGTTTAAATCAAAGTTATGTTTTGTGGAACAAATGCATGCTATACTGATACAAACATCTATGCGGTGTTGTGAAAATTCATACATCCAAGCCTTGTGACTGTAGGATAAACCCTAGCACAAAGTCTAAGGTCCACCTAGAAATGTAGTCGGATTCGGTCATTCCTTCCAATCCAAACAAACCCAGGATTTCAGGAATGGGAGTTGTCAAGTCCTATGGTACCACTACCTACTACCGAGCGGCATGATCGGTGTTAATGAATGTACATTGTCCCATTTAAACAAACCAAATGTCATACCAAAATTTAAGCATGTGATGAATAATAAATGTACTAAGTATGCACACAATGGACATACATAGCATAGAATGTAATGTAAAATAATGTACTAAGTATGCACATAATGGACATACATAGCATAGAATGTAATGTAAAACGATGTACTAAGTATGCACACAATGGACATACATAGCATGAAATGTAATGTAAAACAATGTACTAAGTATGCACAAAATGGACATACATAGCATGAAATGTAATGAAATCATGTACTATAATGTACTAATGAACATAACAAGCATATGATATGAAATCATGAAAGGCACGAAAGTAACAAGTAGGCACATGTGTTTCACCCCAAAATGTTTGAAAAACAGTAAAAGAGGGGTCTATGTACTCACTTGAGATTGCTCAGAAGTCCTAAGATAACCACCAAGCAATGCTAGAGATCACGGAATCAAACGGCACCTAATATAGGTAACTATGTTAATGAACCGGACCTATATCGGAGGATCGGATAGAATGAGGGCTCGTAAACCAAATGAGTATGGGAACTCATGTAGTATGGTTTAACAAAGACTACATACTAAATGAAACCTAACCTAAGTGCTTACGACCCATTACGACCCGTTTTGGTAGCTTATGCTACTTTAACGCGTCGTTCGCGTAAAACGCGTTGGGACTGCCTAACTAGTCCTATGACAAGTAATATATGCCTTAACTTGTCTAACATTGTTGCCCAATCAGTTTAGATGTCAAAAGTTATGTTACATATGCTTAAAATGAATTTTGGCGTAAAAAGGGCATTTTGGTAATTTACCTAAGGCATATAAACTACCTATCATACAACTACTTAAACGAAGCGACCATAAGGTATAACCTCGGAAGGTTATTCCCTATATACTATGGTCACCTAATCTGTTTGGTCGGATCCTAATGATCGACCAAACGGGTCGAGTTCGAAAGTATAAGTGATTGTTTAGATCGCTTACCTTACGACCCTATATAAGCAATAAACTAAAAGTGACGAGCTAAGCATGTTAAAACATGCTTAACTAAGTTTAGAATACTGGTTTGGTATCAAAACAAATGGTTTTGATACCCAAGAGTAGTTTGGTTACAAAATACGCACGAATGCGCATTTTGGCTGAAACTACGACTCGTCACTGAGCCTAGATAACGTGGTAATCAGTAGGTATAGTCACTAGGGACTATGACCACCGTGATTACGCTCATGTTATGAAGTTCAAACGAACTTTGCATTGACTATAAACTGGTCAATGCAGAAAGTCAAACAAAGTTTGACTTTCGGACTAGAAAAGCGATAAAAGAACGAACGAACACTTACAAAGGGTCCCCGAAAGCTAATCTTGATCCAAGTAGCTCAGGTATGAAGCAATGGCTTCAACTTAGAGCTTTTAGATCAGATTTTGTGGGTTTTGAGTTGAATGGGGTTGGGTATTTATAGTATTTGGACAACCATTAGGATCGTTTATCGAATACCGTGCTCGAATCTCATCCGTACATGTGTTGGAATGTTATGGTAACTCAATTTGCCCCCACCACCAGAGATTGACATGTGGCATTGGCCTTTGGAGTGTTGAAAAGCTGTTAACCGCAGTCAAAACGAGTTTCTGCATCTGACCCCTGCTTACGGACCGTAAGAGTGATGGCTTACGGTCCGTAAGCCATCAACTTTGGCAGAATTACCCTTTTGGTTCCTGCACCTTGTTTCGTTGCGTAACGGCACTTCTAACACCCATCAAACCCAATTTCAAGCCCCACAATGATTTTAAGTCATAGGGAACATGAAATATCTTGAAAACATCTCGGATGTCGGTTCCTTTGGCCGTACGGTTACGATGTTCGGTTAATTACGACGGAAGTCGTAACGGACGCAAAAACCGTCCAAAATGCGCGACGAATGGAATTTTGACAAGACAAACACTAAAGCATAATATTGTAATGCTTACATAAATTTTTGGATGTCCGGATGTATTCAGAACGTAAGTTATGCGCGAAAGTGCAAACTTTTGCACCTTTTGACACTTTTAGTCCTTGAATGAGCCAAAAGTTTATTTTAGCACACCGAACCCCTCAAAGCCCATTTCTAAGCGATGTAAAGGGTATTTATGGTATGTTTAACTTATGTTACAGTTCAAATCGGCATACTTTCGCAGAGTGTCGAATTTAGTCCCTGTAAGCGATTAAACTTGATTTTGTCATACCAAAGCCTTCAAAACTTATTTCTAAGTTATATAAAGGTTATTTAAGGTATGTGAAGCCTATTTCACTATTCCGGAGTGTTCGTTGCATTAAACTGGTTATATTTACGCATCAGTGCGCGTATAACCTTCTAGAAAGCGATTTAGAGCCCGAAATCGAACAAGAATTGATATGTGCAAATGATACACATATTTGTACAAATCCTAAGTATGAAATACAATATTTCATTGGTTTGGTATTTGTTTGATGGTCGCAGTGACCCAGGTGTCATAGCTCCTTTTGTCATTTAAGCTCATTTGGTCCTGTAAATTCAAAAGGAAGACAAAAACACGCTTTTTCCAACATTAGTACTAAAAAAGGGTTAGTTTTATGCCTCATTTGATGTAATTTAAATGTTACATTTTGCACACATCAACGCTAATGAAAGTAAATCTACTTTCATTAAAAACTCTTGAGAAGATGAGAGTAACCATGACTAGATGTACTTACAAAGACTTTCTTCAACTGTAAATCTGTAATCCTACTAAGATTACCAACAATAAAGAAGTTGTTACGGCAATACATGGGCTGCAAAGGACTAAAGTTATCCTCACCATTAGTATATACGCTGACAAAGATGAAGTAATGTATGCTTAAAAAATAAGGCATTAAGATGGTGAGACCTGATCATCCAAGCACAAGATCATGACATATATCATGGAATGGAAATAATGAAAAGAACTCACACAATGGAAATTTTATTCGCCTCATAAAAGAAACAAATGGTAAAAAAATTCCTGAGTCACCAAATGATTGGTATAAATTATCGTAAGTATACGACAAAATTCTTCGGATATGCAAGAATGGTACTAGCTCCGGCTTCGCCATTATCTGTACTAATTTCTCATTTTATCAGTGAGATTCATGATTTGATAACAACGGTCACACCACAAACCATTAGCAATATGAAGGAGTTAGCAAATACATTAACCAATGTGATGATGCCTGGACACAAGGAAGAAGAACGTGGAAAAAGAAGAGTCGTATATGTTTCCATTAGGGAAGCAAATCATATCTGTTAAGATTGTCCAAAACTGACACAAACACCTGAAAACAACCGAAAATCCTAAAAGGAACCCTACCAATATTCGTGGAGTACTTCGGGAAGAAAAGATGAAATTGCTAGGATACAAATTTGGTGATACTTTACTTCATTTAAACCGAGTTGGATTCGAAGTAGTGTTAGAAATGGAATTATTAGCATCCAATCATGCTCAAATCATAAGTGATTTTAGAATTCTGCTGAGATTCGTAAGCCAATAAGAGAAGTAACCACAATCCAAGGAGAAAAGACAGCCTAGCCGACAAAGTTCATCTCTGGATGGAAAGTTGCTAGTCATGTACGGAAGCGAGGTGTAGTGTATATGATCTTTGTGATCATTTAAACAAAGGAAAGGAACAACAAGAAATCCTGGTAGTATCAGGATATCCTGACGTTTTCCCAGAGAACCTACCTGGACTACCACCTGATCGTGAGATACAACTCATAATTCACCTAATACCAGGAACAACATCGATTGCTAAAGCACCTTATCAATTAGTGCCCATGGAAATAATCAATCT
>JARYGA010018632.1:0-16169 GCA_030545235.1 Helianthus tuberosus | reverse complement strand
CCAGGTTAGTAATAAACTACAAACCTTTAAATAAAGTTTTAAAATGGATTAGGTATCCTATACCTAACAAAAAAGATTTGTTAGATAGATTAAATAATGCTATCATATTTTCAAAATTTGATTTAAAATCAGGTTATTGGCAGATTCAAATAAATGAAAAAGATAGATATAAAACTGTCTTTACAGTACCTTTTGGTCATTATGAATGGAATGTAATGCCATTTGGATTAAAAAATACCCCAAGTGAATTTCAAAATATAATGAATGATATTTTCATTCCTTTCAGTGATTTTATAATAGTTTATATTGATGATATCTTAGTATTTTCTAAAGATATTGAAACTCATTTTAAATATCTAGAGATTTTCAAAAATATAATTATAAAACATGGTTTAGTAATATCTAGACCAAAGATATTAATTTTCCAAACCAAAGTTAGATTTTTGGGTCATATATTGAAAAAGGAAATATTATTCCCATAAATAGAAGTATTGAATTTGCTTCCAAATTTCCGGATGAAATAACTGATAAAACTCAATTACAAAGATTTTTAGGAAGCTTGAATTATATTTCACCTTATTATAAAAATTTAGCAAAAGACACAGCTGTTTTATATGATAGATTAAAGAAGAGTCCTCCGCCATGGTCTAATATTCATACCAAGGCAATTCAAAAAATTAAACAAAATGTTAAAAATCTTCCTTGTTTAATGCTTGCAAAACCAAACTGGCAAAAAATTATTGAGACAGATGCTAGTAATATTAGATATGGAGGGATATTAAAACAAATATCTCCCATTGATAAACAATAATTTTTGGTAAGATTCCATTCAGGTAAGTGGAATAATAGCCAAAAGAATTAAGCTACTATTGCAAAAGAAATTTTAGCAATAGTCAAATGTGTTTTAAAATTTCAAGATGATTTATATAATCAAAAGTTTTTAATAAAAACTGACTGTCATGTAGCAAAATATATGTTCAACAAAGATTTTAAACATGATGTTTCTAAGCAAATGTTTGCTAGATGGCAATCTCATCTTGCCCCATTTGATTTTGAAATAATTTACAAAAAGGAAACTGATAATAGTTTACCTGATTTTTTAACAAGAGAATATTTAAATGAGTAAGGGATCAATAATTCTTAGTTATAATCAATTAACAAGAAGGATCAATGAGTATGAATTATATTTATTATATTATAAAAATAGACTTAGATACATATTGAATGATCATTACATGGATCATCAACAATGGCTTGAAGAAATCTCTCAAGCTTGTGATTATATTAATGAATTTAAGTATCGAATAAAGATACTCAAAAAAAAAAAAGAATTATAATTTCTTGTGGATAATTGCAGGTTTAATGAGGAAAATCAAAGGTCCTTTAAAATTAGTTTTTAAAGTTATTCAAGGAGACATTGCTGACACAGAAGCCATAATAAGGGCTAGACAATATCAAATTTATGATCTGATGCAGAATTTTGAAATGCATCCAGTAGATAGAGCAAATAGGCTTTCAGAAAATTTTACAATTTTACATTATTATAAGAATCAATTAAAGGTTCTTAAAGAAAATGAGAAAATAATCTCTTCTGCCTAATTTTATACTTCCAGGAATGTATCCCCGAGGTAGAGGGAAGCAATCCCTTCCTAATACAGGAAGAGGAGGCCGGGGCCAATTAAGACCCTATGGTGATGAGAGAGTTCTTGGACAATTTGCTCATCAAAGGCTAATAGCCGCCAACATTGCAAATACTGCATCAACCTCCAGTAATACTAGAGGAAATGCTAATGATGATAAATTATTTCAAGAGTTTTTGGCTTATAAAGCTAGAACTGAAGGAAATGATAATTCATCCTATGTCAATATTGTGACAGAAGATTCTGATGATGGTTTATATGAGCAAAATCCAAATAAGGAGATAATATTGCTTCTGGAATTTAAAGATCTAAAATGGAAAGATCAACCATGGACCTTAATAACAAGGTACCTAGATAACGGATCATATCCGACTGTTTCATATAAACAGAGACATTATTATGAAAACATTCTCAAAGTCACAGAATCTTGTGATATTCACCATTATATGGCTGGAAATACCCAGGAATATAGTTTTAGTAAAATAATTATAAAACAAATAATATATGTTGAAGAATGGGGAACATCTTCTTTAAAAGATAGAGAGATGTATCACCCTGATACCAGGGTCCCTATTAAATTTAATTACTGGGATTATATTGAGCCATTTAATAAAGCCCTGTTATATGAAAATTCAAAAAAGAAGCATTCATGGTTTTTCAAAATATGTCCAGAAGTATATAAACGGGACATCCCAAATTGGGTTTATAAATGGTGGCTATCATATGGCCCTTCGGTAAGAATTTTACCAGAAAAATTAAGAGAAAATTATAATAGATGGGTAGAAATATCTCCCACATTGATTGAATTACAACATCAAAGATTCCTAATAGAAGGATTATCTTTATGTCACTTTTTTATTCAATTTGGAATTCCATGGATCTGGAAATGGTCTCCAGAAGTGGTTTATACCCAACAACAAATTCCTTGTCTAAGAAGAGTTTTTTATACAAAATTCTGGAAGAAGATGATGAAGCTGGACAAAGATGGTGTTCCAGAAGGTCAAGAAACATTACAGAAAATTCAAGAGACTATAGAATTATATTCTAAGCAAATCCAATTACAAGCTCAGAGAGAATCTCCAAGTCCATTCCAGGAGATAACCCGGAAACTCAAGATGCAAGGAGAAAGCAGTATTTCCAAAAAAGAAATATTGGCCACATATTTCAAAGAAGCAGAAGAAAAAGAAAATATTCTTGCAGGAGAATCTCAA
The DNA here is from genome assembly GCA_030545235.1 of Helianthus tuberosus. Classification (NCBI taxonomy): domain Eukaryota; kingdom Viridiplantae; phylum Streptophyta; class Magnoliopsida; order Asterales; family Asteraceae; genus Helianthus; species Helianthus tuberosus. The sequence continues at coordinate 13,318 of JARYGA010018632.1, read as the reverse complement.
GACCCATATGGCTCAGATGAAGAAATTCTTCAAGAAGAATTAGAAATTATGATTGAAGATCTCAAAGAGGAGATCAAGAAGTCGGTATCCAATGATGCTGCAGAAGATCCAATGATGTTGCAGAAGAAGACAAAAGAATAAAGTGAAGTAAAGACGAATCATGCCAGACATAATAATGTCTACTTTTGCAAATTTCAAAAAATAATTGATGTATAATTATTGTAATTTACTGTTTTCGTTTTGTTTGTACCTTGAAGCTCTCATTATAAAAGGAGCTCAAGTCTTTAGATGTAGGGGGCCTGATCTTAGGATCAACTTCTCTTCTCCCTCTTGTAAAATATTCTCAATAAATAAATAATCTGTGCCGACTGAAGGCTTTCAAGAAATCTTGGTGTTCTTGGAGAATTCCTTTTAAGGTATAAATTTATTTACTTTTGATTACTATTTTTTTCTGATATTCATTAGCCTAATGACAGGCTAAGAATCATCTCAGTGTTGAATCCAATCATGATAAGGTTATAATCTATGACTAAAAAAATAAAAAAAAAAGTCTGGAAATAAAAATTTTCAAACTTAAGTCTGGATAATTTCGGACTGGTTATATACTAAACAGGCAGATTATTAGCATAGTGGTCGAATTATGGCAGCCCGTTTTGTCAGCCGTTTGAATAGGCGTTTTAAGGGCACAGGCCTGTACTGACCTTGTGCTAATCAAGCCTGCCATCCAAGGTTTGAAAATTCAAACCGAGGTTTAAAGGTTTTTAAACATGTATCTAATAAATAATAATTCCCGGCTCTCTATTTTTAAATTTTGGGCTAAAAAACCTAAAAAACAAGCCATTTTTTAAAAAATTTTTCCCTACTATATATATATATATATATATATATATATATATAAACTTTTTTTCCAAAAAAAAACTTGTACTAGACATGTGCATTATATGTGCACTAGAAATTTTTTTTTTCGAAATTTTTTTTATATATAAAAAGTAGCGAAAATTTATAACAAAATTGTAAAAAATACTAATTTTGGTATGTTTTTTAAGCTTTTTTAGTTAGTTTTCAAGTTTTCACAATAAAATGAGTTTTCCCTTGAACCCTCCTCCCCTGTATATATATATATATATAGGGAGGAGATCATGCGAGAACCACCCTTATTGTGAGAACCGCGAGAACCAATGTGAACACAACCTAAAATAGCTAAAAAAACCTAAAAAATCCTAAAAAACCTAACCCCCCCCCCCCCCCCCAAAAAAAAAAAAAACCTAAACCCCCCTCCCCCACCCCCCAAAAACCTAACCCTCCCCCCAAGCTAAAAACTAAACCCCCCAAAAAACCTAAAAAAATCTAAAAAAAATCTAAATTTTTTTTTAATATTTTTTATGCTCAAATCGCTACTTTTAGTGGCAAATTTTTTTTTTTTTTAATTTTTAATTTTTTTTTTGCTTCGAAAAGTAGCGATTTTTATATAAAAAAATATTAAAAAAAAATTTGTGTGATTTTTAGCTATTTTTAGGCATTTTTGGTTGTGTTCACATTGGTTCTCGCGGTTCTCTCAATAAGAGGTGGTTCTCGCATGATCTTCTCCCTATATATATATATATATATATATATATATAGGAAGGTTAACGTACATTAAGGCTTAACGTACGTCACGTACGACAGGTAATTACGCACGTTCATTTTAAAATCACGCACGTTATAACTCAAAAATCTAAAATCACGCATGTTGAAACACATTAATCACGCATATTGAAAACATTAATCACGCATGTTATAGAATAAATCACGCACGTTGTCGTACGTGAAGTACGTTAAGCTGTAATGTACGATATACTTTCTATATATATATATATATGTATATATATATATATATATATGTGTGTGTGTGTGTGTGTGTGTGTGTATGTATATTAGGGATGAGCATTTGGTATCAAATACCGATCCCGTCCCGTACTGATGCCGATCCCGAAAATACTGTACCGAATTTTTTCGGTACTGGAAACGGTATCCACTTTTTGGCATTTTCGGTATCGGTATTTTCGGGATCGGTACCGGTAAAATACCGACTTTTACCTTCAAATACCGCTACCGTACCATTACCATACCAATACTGTACCGACATATTTCGGTATCGGTATCTGTACCCAGTTTTGGCGAAATTCAGGATCGGGATTTTAGGGATCGGGATTTTAGGGATTGGGACGGTATCGGGACGGGATCGGGATTTGCTCATCCCTAATGTATATTGTATAAGGAATTATATAAAGGTTATTGAAGAAACACTGACCTTTACGGTAGTATCCAACTAGGACTTCAACTCTTGGCGATCCGAACTGCTGGCTACAAAACAGAACACCGTTAGGACTCGTTACAGGAATGGGGTTATTCCTGTAACCACCCTCCGGCGTGAGAATAACTCTCGGTTTGGGAGAAAGTATAAGTGTAGAAAGAGAAAAAGTAAACAAGAGCAAGATGATCATACCTTATGTGTTTACCTCTATTTATAGTTTACCATTAGGGTTTCCCTTAACTTTGGATGAGCTCCGATAAGTTAGGGATTTGCATGATCTTCCTAAAAGAGTGGGGATTTGGTTACGTGATTTATCCATGCAGAATGGAACATTCTAGAATAAACATTTATAATTGATTATTTGTATTAAAATAATAGGTAATGACCAGGTCGGGTTAGCCGATCCGGGTCATACCTCGTCATGTCCCCCCAGTCCGAAGTTATGAAATGAAATTCATGAGATCGGACTAAAAAAGGAAAATTCAAAACTTCCCCTTTCGAGTGTTAGTTCCTCGAGTGGGGTATCCTTGTGTTTTTTGAAAAAAATGGCGGCGATGGGAAAAGATGTGACAGTTAAATCATCATTAGGATGATAACTGTACCCACCCCGTTCTGACGTGTGTCTCTGTCCATTTATCTTTTCGAATTTGAAAAGTTGCCATTTCGTATAAATAAAGTTCCCGTTTAGGGTTTTGAGTTCCATTTCCTTCCTTGTTCATGACCACCTCTTTCAATTTCTGGAATCGAAAAAATGGCCTAAAAACCGGCGAATCCTCTTCATCCGCCCCAACAAGCTCCGATGCCCTGTATGTCAAATGGGGGCATACTTCATTCAATAATCTTCTTCAAGATTATGGTATTAGGGCAGAGTGGAATCTGGTGTTGCCGTCGAAAGCAAACATGACATTTCCGTTGAAGGAAGGTAAATCACTCTATTTAGCGATTTCTTCAAGTTTTGTAACTTCCGATTGCCGATTACCAAGTTTTGAAAGTCAGTTCTTGACCATTATCCCATCCATATTTCCCAATTGCATCAGTTAGGGTTGGTGAAAATTCGACATTTTGAGTTTGTCTTTATAGCCCTAGGGCATATTCCTGAACTTACCGTTTTTAGGGCTTTTTTCGTTCTTGTGTGGAAATCCCCATTTTTTACCTTCGACCGGAGGGATACCGATGTGTCATGCTTGAGAGATATCCCTGCCAGTTCCAGGGATAAGGATTGGAAGAAAAAATTCTTCTATATTGATGCCGGTGTTATACCCGGGGAGATACAATGGAGAGAGATGGGACCCAAAGACAAAGTTAAAGATGATGGTCCCCCCAAAAGATGCCTATGTTCAAAAAGCCCTTTTTAAAAGATTATGTGAACATCCTTCCAAGTGCACGGTGATCCCGGAGGGAGCTTTAGTGATGGCGGGGATGAGCCTGCTGTGGCATGATATCAGATTGTATCCTTCTTTCCAGAGGGGTGATGAAGGTATATGGTTTTTTGGTCTTGATTTTATCCTATTTCTTGTGTGTGGCTTAACATGTGTAAATGTCACAGGTAAGTGGAGTTTGTTTGCTTTTGTGGATCCTCCACGGAATGCTGCGTTAAGTCCCGCGGACCGCGTGATTGGCGAACAGGAGCCTGATGTGCTGAAGATCCATCTGGAGCAGTTTTTGCTGCCTGCGGTGCCGGCTAACCCGATGCTTATATTTCTCAGCCTCCCCCCAGCGGAGGAGGTGGTGCCACTGCCTCAGAGGCGAACAAACCAATCCGGGTGAGGGTCACCGGTAGGAAGTATGCAGCCGCGGGGGCCACTACTTCCGCTGTTACTATGGGTGTTTCTACACCTGCTGAGAATGTCTCTGGTTCATCCGCTGATGTCGAGCTGGTGAGTCCGAACCGCGTATCAAAAAAACGCAAAATTGTTCCTGCCCTGAGTGCTTTTGAGGCTATTCAAGCCGCCTATGCCATGCCCCCTGGTGAGTGACTTTGCTTGCTAGTGTTGTTGTGGATTTCACGTTTCATTTTGCTAAACGTCTGATCTAACACAGGTTCTGCTTCTGGAGTTTAAGTTGGGGGTGTATCTTCTGTCCCCTTGTCATCTGTGGAAACCATGCCTTCCGCTACGAGCGGGCCAAGCCTTTCATAGCTCATATCTCAGGCAAGTGCCACCGCTACTGTCAGTTGCTACATGCCGCCGCCAATGCCTACTGCTGCTGTGACTGTGACCACTAACCCAGTGTCTACGCCGTTGCCTACCAGTGTGATTTCCACAACCCTGTTCGACTCTCCGGTTAGCATTTTTTCTGCGTCTGAAAAAGAGATACCTACAATATCCACTACTCACGAGGCAACCAGAGATACCGCTATGAGCGACGCTGGAGGGTCAGGCAGCGGAATTGCCGATGATGGGGCCTGATTGGGTGATGACCTCTATTTACCTAGCCTCAACTGGGATCCCAATATGCAAGATAAACGCTACCAGCCCCGGTGGAAAATTGCTGAGTCTTCTAGACAGATTTTCCCCACAGTGGTTCAGCACTGGGTTGAGTGGGCATACCCCCCGGCGGAGTCGGCATATGTGGAGGGGTTAAACAATGAAAATTTGATGAATTCTACTATGGTAGACTCTGTTAGTCAGCCCCGAAGGCTTGCAGAAATCCGGCGTAGGTGGATGTATGATAACAACGAGCTCCACCAAGCGCGGGCTGCCATTCAAGAACTGAAAGATGAGAAGTACCGCTTGGAGAGTCAGGTCCAAGCTGCTGGGTAGAGGGAGAGTAGGTTTTTATCGGAGAAAAACAAGGCAGAAGATGATTTGAAACGGGTGACTACCCACCTTGCTGAGGAGCGGATAATATGGGCTCATGATATAGCGGAGAAGGACCGGGTCCTTGCTCATGCTAAGGGTGTGCAGGAGGAGCTGGAGCGTAAAGCTACTGCTGAAGCCCAAAAGGTGAGAGCTGAAATGTCCGCTCAGGTGGAAAAATTCCGAATTGACACTGACTTTGTGTCTCAGGTGCAGGAGCGGTACCAGGCATTGACTGTTGAAGTAGAGACATCTAACGCCATGGCCCGGGCCTGACAAGTTAAGTTGGAGGAGCGGGAAGATCAACTTAGAAAGCTTCAGCAGCAATGTGATTCCCTTGTCTCTGAGAGGAATAAGCTTGCCCAGTCTTCCACCGCCCATCAGACACGCCTTAAGGAGGAGGAAAGTGCCTTGGAGCAGTGGACCGGTGAGGTGGACAGCCTAACTAGTCAACTGGCTGCATTGCGTGGCGACAGGAATTGGCTAATAACCAATGGCCTGGTTGGGGCGTTTGAGTATCTTTATCAGTCAGGTTCTTTTACGGCGTTGTTGGATCGCCTCTCTACCGCGGCCTATCAGTCTGGTCATCATGATGGTGTTTACAAGGGCTACTTTGAGTGTCAACAATCAGAGAAGATTACTCCCGAGTTCCACACAACGAGTGGAAAACTTCAGGGAGATACGGCTGATGCCCTTGAGGCGGCATGCAACGACCCGCTACCTGCGTATGATGATTTAACGAAACACGTTGCCGAAAACGGCGTGGATGCCCTACGCCTAATGCTGGAACCAGTGGAGGAGTCGAATGAGGAATGAGTGTTTTCGCTTTGTCTTGTTATGTACACTATTCCTCAGATATTTTGTATGAACACTGTTTTACTTGGTTTTTGCGCAAATATTTGATATGCTTGTTAGATAATTAATGCTAATTTCATGCTTGACGACGCCGCCGTTCATCTGAAATGTGGCGATTTGACATGTAGTGATCTATTTTTATTAATGATGCTATCGTCATCACTGTCCAACTGTTTCCTCTTCTATAAATTACGTTTCTTTTTCCAAATTTGGTAATTTGAAAAGATGAGCCGGAGGACCTATAAATAGAGGCTTTCCGACATATTCCGACGCTTGGATGCTGCAGATGGCCTAGTTCTTCTCCAAGTTCCGGTGACGAAGGAGTTGATCAGAAGAGATGTGCCTGCTGGTGATGCCTTACCCCGAGTTAGCCGGTCTTGTAAGAGCATCATCTATGAGGAGTCTGCAAAAACCGATGTAGGTGTGGCTTTACTAATGGCTGATACTCTAGTTGGAGCTTTTCCACCGGATCGTATTCAACGTTGTGAGTTGGTGTACGAACGGCGCCGTGGTGGCTGTTCTGGTAAAAACCAGGTTGGTGATCAGAAGGTGGTTGCTCTCCCGGTGGATGAGGAGAATGTTGACGACTTAATTGTTGATCCTCACCCATTGGAATATTATGGTGTGGTGTTGCATACCCTTGCAGAGGTGAGGGCAACACTTTCCCAGAAGTAGGTGTTAGAACATGTTCGTTTTTGGTTCCCATATGTTGGTATTTAGCAACAGGGACAAGTACTTGGTTTTTTGTAAGATAATCGTATGTATTTATTACTAAAATACCTATCTTTTGTAGTGGTTGATGTTTCTATTACCAAGATACCCACTCTTAGCGCTGTATATTTTAACCCTTTAACTTATATATGTGAAAAATATTTCGTTTCAATGGTGCTTTTTTACCGTTATGTGCAGTTTAGATGCGATGGTAATTGTTTGTACCGAAAAGTGCAGTGTAAAATGCGATGGTAGATTATATTGTACATTTAAGTAATGAGGAAAAAACAAAGAGAAATAACTTTTATTAACTCAAAACTTAGAAAACGAAAGAGACATCGCTATAGATGAATTACACTTGTTCGTAAAAAAGGAAAAATAACCGTACCCGCCGTTAGGAGCAAGGCACTACATATAACATTTTTTAACTGGGCCGCGTTCCAGCTACGTGGAACCGCGGTACCATCTAGCCTGGATAGGCGTGCGCTGACTCCAGCAGCCTTCTGTCTTCTGGTTGCATTCTATTGAAGTAATACTCGTAGATGATATCTTCAGAACTCCCGGTGTCTACCAGGATTCTTCTGATGTTATAGTCACCTACTGTAGCGGATATGATTAAGGCATCAGTGGTGAGGTGTAAATCCTCCATGCGTGGCTCGATTGTCATGGTTGCTAGCATCCAAGGTTCGAGCGTGGAGAAACTCCGCTTAGCCCCCTTTCCCATATCAGCATATACCATGTTTAGCTCTCATGGCCTCTTGCACGCCCCTTTATCGTTTTCTTCTTTGACGGGGGACGGGCCTTGTTTGATGTCTCTGACCAGATGAGCCAATTTTCATGCCTTCACGAAGTATTCGATCTGCTTTTTTAATTGAAAACAGTCGTTACTATCATGGCCACTTCCTTTGTGATACTCACAATACTTGTTGGTGTCTTTGTTGGGGTTGTCTTTCAGTAGTTTCGGAGGATTAAACTTGAGGTTTTCAGAGGCTAGGATTTCTGCTGGAGTTTTGCTCAAGTTAGGGTAATCGGACCGTGGTTTAGAGGAGGACTCATTCCTTGAATAGGTACTTTTGGACCTATCATACCGCGAGTCCGTTCTGTTACTCCTCTGATATCGGTCTCCCCTGCCTTTACCTTTGGAGCCTCGCTGCTCTCTGTCATCCTGATTTTTCTGGGCCTCTTTCTTTCTGTTGGCCGCGTGACTGGCGGCAACAACTTTCTCTTGTGTAACGTATACCTTGGCTATCCTTAAGATTTCGTCGATGGTGGGAGGTACGCCATCCCTCCCGTGGAGTGTTCTTAATAGCTCATCATCATTTACCCCCGTGGAGGTACTTTCTCTTGTGTAACGTATACACGCTAGATCGTTTGTGACACCTGGGATTGCCAGGCTTTCTTTATTGAATCTAACGATGAAACTTTCCACTGTTTCATTGTCTTGCCGACGTTGGTGTGCCTTCGTTGTTGGTTGAATTGTAAGATGAACTTGGCCTCTAGGTCCTCAAAGCTGTCAATTCCCCTGATAGGTAAACTATCCCACCAGACTCGGGCCGCACCTACCAGTGTTTGGACAAACATCTTGCACCAGAGGGCCATGGGCCAATAGGCTACTTCCCCAACTCTTTTGAATAGATTGAGATGGTCATCAGGATCGCCTAGACCATCGTACTTGCCCACAGTTTGAGGCATCTTGGGTTTTACCTTGATAAAAGCTTCCACTATTCTTCTGGTGAACTTGGACTTAAAAGTAATGTCCACTGGTTTGTAAGGCCTAGTAAGTTCGTCTTCTTCTACATTGACAAGTTGTACTGGAGGAGTTACTCCACCCTGGCTGGTACCCTGGGTAACAGGGGGTTGAGTCGGGGTGATGTTCAGTGAAGAGCTAGGGCCTCCACCTGGAGAAAAACAAGGCGTGGACGCGTTTCCTCTATCATAGGCTAGTTCCGCTGTTGGCGGGGTCTGACTATAAACCGGTTGTGACGTTGGAAAAGTCCACCAAGGTGGCATATAGGCCGCGTATGGCGACTGTTGGGTGTAGCCATGCGCTGCTCCCTGGGGAGTATACGTTGGAGTGTTGTATTGGGGCAAATACCCGTATAGAGGTGTGTAATAGTATCCTGGGAAATAAGCTTGATTTCCTGGTGTGACCAGGGCATTCATAATTCCTGCAGGCATAGCTACTGGTTGATGTGGGGGTGTGGACAACGCCGCCGTTAACGTTGCTGAGTACAAAGGCGGCATGGCGTGCGTTGCTGATGGCTGATAGTACTGAGGTACGCTTACCTGTGGTATGACGGTACTTGGGCTTGCAGATGTTATAACCGGCGTAATGCTATGACGTATAGTCTGTGCACCCGTGGTTGACGCCGAAGTAAAGACATTGGCGTTTGTCGTGGTTGGTTCTACCTACCGAAGCTGCAACAGGGTATATGAGAAAAGGTCTGCCACCGTCGTTCCAGAAGATGCGGCAGAGGTGCTTGCAAAACCTAGTGGCGGTCCTTCAGCTTCAAACTCTAAGTCGAGAGACCTGGTCACAGCAAGTGAGGCTGGCATGGTGGAGACAGGGTTCGCCTCCAGCAATGGGTTGGTAGTTATCATTGCTTGACTCGATGTTACTGCCGTGTTCTGATCGCTTGCCATTGGGTTCAGTCTTGTTACCGAAAGGTCCCACGGATGGCGCCAATGAAGAAACACTGACCTTTACGGTAGTATCCAACCAGGACTTCAACTCTTGGCGATCCGAACTGCTGGCTACAAAACAGAACACCGTTAGGACTCGTTATAGGAATGGGGTTATTCTTGTAACCACCCTCCGGCATGAGAATAAGTCTCGGTTTGGGAGAAAGTATAAGTGTAGAAAGAGAAAAAGTAAACGAGAGCAAGATGATCTTACCTTAGGTGTTTACCTCTATTTATAGTTTACCATTAGGGTTTCCCTTAACTTAGGATGGGCTCCGATAAGTTAGGGATTTGCATGATCTTCCTAAAAGAGTGGGGATTTGGTTACGTGATTTATCTATGCAGAATGGAACATTCTAGAATAAACATTTATAATTGATTATTTATAATAAAATAATAGGTAATGACCAGGTCAGGTTAGCCGATCCGAGTCATACCTCATCAGTTATATAACTTAGAAAATATTTAAATGGATAAACCGTCCAAAAATTATGAATTCATTTAGGGTTTAATTATTTCATATGTCTCATACTATATTTAATTTTTGGATTTGATCATCTGTTAAGTCATACGTAGTCATAAAGCCCCTTTGGAGGCGTTATGCGACACGTGTCGTGCCACGTCACACGGGGGCTTTATGAGGCGTTATATCACTAGAGCCCATAGTCATAAAGCCCTACCCATCATTACCTAATTATTAATTTGAGTTAATTACTGTTTTCGTCCCTGAGGTTTGTTAAAAATAACGGTTTCAGTCCATTAGTTTAAAAATTGCGATTTCAGTCCATTAGTTTCATTTTCGTAACCATTTCAGTCCACTAACTTAACTCCATCCATTTATTTTGTTAACTTTGGGTGAAATTACCAAATTACCCCTGCTAACTTAACAAATTGTAATAAAAAAATTCTAAAAAATCTAAAAATCAAAAAAAATCCAAAAAATCAAAAAAATTCCAAAAAATCTAAAAATCAAAAAAATTTTAAAAAATCATAAAAATTCTAAAAAATCCAAAAAAATTCTAAAAAATCCAAAATGTTTCATTAAATGTTTCGACGCGAACCGTTTCGACGCGAACCGTTTCGACGCGAACCGTTTCGACCCGTACCGTTTCGACCCGTACCGTTTCGAGCCGAACCGTTTCGACGCGAACCGTTTCGGCCCGTACCGTTTCGACGCGAACCGTTTCCACCCGTACCGTTTCGAGCCGAACCGTTTCGACGCGAACCGTTTCGAGCCGTACCGTTTCGACGCGAACCGTTTCGCCCCGTACCGTTTCGACGCGAACCGTTTCGACCCATACCGTTTCGACCCGTACCGTTTCATTAAATGTTTCGAACCCGAACCGTTTCGACCCGTACCGTTTCGACACGAACCGTTTCGACGCGAACCGTTTCGACCCGTACCGTTTCGAGCCGAACCGTTTCGACGCGAACCGTTTCGACGCGAACCATTTCGACCCGTACCCGTTTCGAGCCTAACCGTTTCGACGCGAACCGTTTCGGCCCGTACCGTTTCGATGCGAACGCGTACGGTACGGCTCGAAACGGTACGGCTCGAAACGGTTCGCGTCGAAACTGTACGCGACGAAACGGTTGGGCTCGAAACGGTACGGGTCGAAACGGTTCGGCTCGAAACGGTACGGGTCGAAACGGTTCGCGACGAAACGGTTGGGCTCGAAACGGTACGGGTCGAAACGGTTCGCGTCGAAACGGTTGGGCTCGAAACGGTACGGGTTGAAACGGTTCGCGTCGAAACGGTTCGCGTCGAAACGGTTCGGCTCGAAACGGTACGGGTCGAAACGGTTCGCGTTGAAACGGTTCGGCTCGAAACGGTACGGGTCGAAACGGTTTAGCTCGAAACGGTTCGGGTTCGAAACATTTAATGAAACATTTTGGATTTTTTAGAATTTTTTTGGATTTTTTAGAATTTTTATGATTTTTTAAAATTTTTTTGATTTTTTGGAATTTTTTGGAATTTTTTTGATTTTTTAGAATTTTTTTATTACAATTTGTTAAGTTAGCAGGGGTAATTTGGTAATTTCACCCAAAGTTAACAAAAATAAATGGATGGGGTTAAGTTAGTGGACTGAAATGGTTACGAAAATGAAACTAATGGACTGAAATCGCAATTTTTAAACTAATGGACTGAAACCGTTATTTTTTACAAACCTCAGGGACGAAAACAGTAATTAACTCTATTAATTTTTATTTTTATTAATTAATTAAAAAACACTTAACTATTTTTTGATTGGTCAAAACCATAGCCCTCCTCCCTCTCAAGAAAAATCACACCACTATGAGCATGGTGCCACCCACCCATTTGACCCCTATAGTGCCGCCCGTCGTGGTGTTCGGGACGCTATGAAGCACGATCAGAGAAAAAAAAACAAACATCACACCCCACTACGGCTCACATCTACCTATTATAATAAATCAATGCTCAAAAATCCTAGGTGTCACTCCCACAGCCATCCTACATTACCTCTCTCCTACTTGTCACACCCACATTCACTTTGTCCACGTGTCATCTCATCCAATTTCCGAAATTTATTATTTTTTTTTGAAGAGTTGCTAAATGTCAAAGGGCATTAATGAGGGCAGAGACTATCATCTTCTCTCTTCTGCAGGTCAAAGGAACAATCCAAATCCCTAATCCTCAATTGTTTCCCTTTCCTCGCCGTCTTCTTCTTCTCTCCTTCTTTCCTTCTCTTCATCCTACAGATGAATACCCTTTCGAGTTTTCATTCAAAATTTGAAAATCGCACCTACTGTCTCTCTGTTGTTCAACGAAGACAGATTTTTCAGTCCCATCTTCGCATAAAACTCCAAGTTTATTGAACAAACACAGATCCTACGGCTGTGTTTGAATTTTTAAGTTAATCGGACGGTATAGATCATCATTCACACGGACTGAGGTTTGAAATTGTGTTCCTCTTCTTTGCTCTCATCCTCCGATGAAGTCTTTAAAGCCAAACCATTTCTCCTTCCCTCTCCGTTGTGCATCTGCTTTGTTCTTCCGGTATTATTTTTTTTTGTTAAATTTTGTTTACTTTTTAATCTTTTGTGGTTTCTGAACTGAATTTTTTGTTGTTTCCGAACTTGATTTTTGTACAGGGTGTTATTGATTGAAGAAAGGTTTGCTGTTGTTTCAAGAAATCAGGTATGTCAAATTCACCTTTGAACTTAACTTTCGTTTTATGTTAATGTTTAGTTAACCGATTTTGCTATTAGTCCGTTTTGTTAATTTTTTTACTATTACATGTGTTTTAGTGACTGATTTAGATATATTATAGTTTTCCATAGTCGTAATTCAGCTTTGAACTGAACCATTACATGTGTTTTATGGACTGATTTTGATAAAAATGTGTTTAAGTGTGTGATTTAGATACTTTTTCATGTTGTGACTGCTAAAATGTGTTTTAGGGCATGTTTTAGGCACTGTTTTAGAGATTTTTATGATTTTTCCTGAATTATCCACTACTTCTTGCTATATTAATGTTTAAAGATGTCTAAGTTGTAATATTTTGTGAATTATACACTACTTCTTGCTGTTTTAGGGACTGTTTTAGGGACACATTTTATGCTGTTTTATGGACTGTTTTAGATATAAATGTGTTTTATGGACTGTTTTAAGTTTTTGAACAGATTTTGTGTGAGTCACAATATTTTTGAAGATGACCAAAACTTTCATAATTTCTTAACTTCTTCTGTGTAAAGATGTTTAAGTTGTAATTTTTTTGTGAATTATGTTCTTAATCTGGTGATTAAAGAGATTTATGATGTCTTAGGGACAGATTTAGATAGTTTTCCACTTTGTGACTTCTAAAATGTGTTTTAGGGCATGTTTTAAGGACTGTTTTAGACTTTCTTATGATTTTTCATGAATTATACACTACTTCTTGCTGTTTTATGTTGTTTTATGGATTGTTTTAGATATAAATGTGTTTTATGGACTGTTTTAATAGTTTTATGTTTTTTT
>JARYGA010018631.1:0-29030 GCA_030545235.1 Helianthus tuberosus | reverse complement strand
TGTCGAAATGTTGTTTAGATGCTTTACTTGTTCTTTTCATGCTAGATGCTTGTTAATAGGTGTGTAGTTGTATCAAAAGAAAGATTCTGTAAAATGAGGTAGGATCGAATCAAGTTGATTCAAAGTTTGTTTTGTCTTTTCGAAGGCGATTTACAATCAAGCTTCAAGAAAGAAATTTATAAAATAAATTCCTGAAACAAAATACAACATCTTTATGACTTTACAAATGTTTCGCTCGGGTGTTTTATTCGTGGCTATATGATAGATGTGTATGTAGTGTTTGGCAGATATAATACGAGTTACAAAAGAGTAGAATAAACAATTACATAACTCCGTTTAATGTATCAATTTGCATCACCGCTCAATTGGTTTCCATGTCTAACATAATTTAGTAACCTAAGCTATTGTCAACTTTCTACTTTTTTTAACATGTCACTTATATAGTGAAGAAGATTAGCGGTAGATAAAAGTTAGTTGTTTTAATTTTTTATCTACGTAATTATCTCAAAACTTCTTGCAAGTGAGACCATAAAGTAACAATAGGATATTCTTTTAAGTTGTAATCGTCAATAACAATAAAATACTCTTTTAAGTTTTGTGAATATAGTTTTTAAGAATGTATATAATAATTTTGAGGTAGACAGAAACACTAACGTTGACAAACAAGTGTTGTGTTTTCCGTTGCATCAGGAATTTGGTTTTGGTTTTGGTTATGGCTCAAAACGGAACCGTCCCACACATAGCCCTAAATTCACCAACCTATGTGATATGTTTTCCGCCGCATCGCGCGGGTAAAAGACTAGTATATATATATATATATATATATATATATATATATATATATATATATATTATAATATCAAAAGTACTATTCATAACTTTCTATTAATATTATTACTAGGTGATGCCCTCCCCGCGTTGCGGGGCGATGGCCGAATAATTCTCAACCAATTAAAAAAACAGTACTATAGTTTTGCAAGAAATAAAAAGTAAAAAGAGTGTTAGGCAGCTCTTTGACACGATTTTTAGTTGGTGGCAAAGTCATATTTTTATTTTTACATGAGGGAAAAATCAAAAAAAATTTCCCAAGGGTAAAATTCTAATGTTTAGGTAGGGGAAAAACATATTTTTATTTTGCACTGGGGGCAAAAGCGTAATTTTGAATTGAGGGTGATATCGTAATTTTGAACAGAGAGGAAATTCGTAAATTTTGTCCGGGGGCAAAAACATAAATTTATTTTGAACTGTGGGCAAATACGTAATTTTAAACTGTGGGCAAAACCGTAATTTTAAAGTAGGTATAAAATAATAAACCGGTGTCAAATCGTAATTTTTAGCCGGGGGAAAAACAAAATTTTATTTTGAACTTGGGCGAAAACGTAATTTTGGCTGAGGGTAAAAGCGTAATTTTTTTACCAAGAGCGAGATCATATTTTTTAGCTCGGGGCAAAAGGGTAAACGTATTTTGAAGTTGAGGTAAAACCGTTTTTTTAAACTAGGGGCAAAACGTAATTTTAAAGTGGATATAAAATAATAAACTGGTTGGTCCAATGGGAATTGCTCGCCGCCCATTTGAACCAATGGCAGAGAAACACTAATCCAGGGCAAAAACGTAATTTTAAAGTGTGTATAAAATAATAAACTGGTTGGTCCAATGGGAGAGGGGCGGCCGCCCATTTGAACCAATGACCGGATGATACTATTTTCTGCCATATGGTTTCATTGCCTCTTCAGGTGCTTCATTCAGTTATTAGACCATGCGTAGTGTGGCGTTTTTTTTAAATTGCCCAATCACGCCCAATAACACCCCTTCACCTCCCTCTTGGGAGTGATTTGACGTTATCTTGCAAAAAATGCTCCTTGGCGTGGTTTGAAAAACGCCGAATGGGGAAAAGGTTGGCCAATCACATTAGAGATTCCATTTGCTTGGCCAATAAGATTTTTAGGTGTTTTTTCTTATTTTATTTTACTACAAAACATATTGCCCAATAATGCCCCATCCCCACTACACCCATTTTAGAAAACGCTCAATAATGCCCCATTGCTGACTGGGCTGGCACATGGCGCAAAACGCCCAAGGGTGAATATTGGCCACTACGCATGGTCTTAGGATAATGCTATGTTTTTTATTTGTTACTGTTCAAATAGCCAGGGCAAAAACGTAATTTTAAAGTGTGTATAAAATAATAAACGGGTTGGTCCAATGGGGGAGGGGCGGCCGCCCATTTGAAACAATGACCGGGTGATACTATTCTCTGCCATATGGTTTCATTGCTTCTTCAGGTGCTTCATTCAGTTATTAGACCATGCGTAGTGTGGCGTTTTTTAAAAAAAAAATTTGCCCAATCACACCCAATAACACCCCTTCACCTCCCCCTGGGAGTGATTGGACGTTATCTTGCAAAAAATGCTCCTTTGTGTGGTTTGAAAAACGCCGAATGGGGAAAAGATTGGCCAATCACATTAGAGATTCCATTTGCTTGGCCAATAAGATTTTTAGGTGTTTTTTCTTATTTTATTTTACTACAAAACATATTGCCCAATAATGCCTCATCCCCACTACACCCATTTTAGAAAACGCTCAATAATGCCCCATTGCTGACTGGGCTGGCACATGACGCAAAACGCTCAAGGGTGAATATTGCCCACTACTCATAGTCTTAGGATAATGCTATGTTTTTTATTTGTTACTGTTCAAATAGTTGGAGAATTAATATATAGGATAATTATATATATTATATATATATATATATATTATTATATTATTATAATATAATTATAGTATATAGGATAATAATAACAAATTGTATCTTTGAAAAATCTGAAAATGTATGAATATTAAAAACTATATATATATATATATATATATATATATTATAATATCAAAAGCACTATTCATAACTTTCTATAATATTAATTAATTAATAACAAATTGTATCTTTGAAAAATCTGAAAATTATGAATATTAAAAACTATATATATATATATTTATATATATATATTATAATATAAAAAGTACTATTCATAACTTTCTATTATTAATATTATTAATTAATAACTAGATGGACAGCCGCGCGCGTTGCAGCGCGGCACCATGGTATATCCTAAAAGGAAACGTTAAATCAAGTCGAGAGCCAAATCATTTACGTAAGCCATGCGTCTCTCAACCTTTGTTTAGTGTGGATTATAATGCAAAAGTTAAAGTAGCAAAGAAACGATATGGATTTGGACTGATGCACATTCTAAACTCGACTTGCGCATCTAAAATGAATGATCAAGAATAATTGATACCAAATATCTAGTTTTTATTGAAATGTGTTTCCTTATTAATAGATATTAATATAAGTGAATCGTAAACACGTCTGAAGGCATAATCCATGGACAACTTTACATTTAAACTTCTTCTATAGCATTGCATTCAAATATATAATATATAAAATAATATAATAACATATAAACCTGCTAAAACAATCACACAGTTGTACTAAAGTCCTAACTTGATTCATGAGAGCAGCTTTAAGTTTTCTTCATGTGGTTCAATCTTCTATACGCAGCTATACCAGAAATCACAGTTTTCCCTACTTGTAATTAATACAAAAACAAACATTAGTAAGACAATAATAGCCTTGTCCTTCTCTAATAGCAGTCACCAGGCTTGCGTAACATAAACAAATAGTAATGGTAAACTGTAAAACATGAATATATTTGGAAGCTCATATCACGGTGATGAGACAAAATCGAACATCCACCATAGTTGCACCGAAGTTTGCCACGCCAGGCAAAAAAAAGCGAGATTTGTCTAACACCGGAAAAACAAATTTTGATCATCATAGCTTCAAATAAACAAATCACCATGTGCCTCAAAACACATATAAGCACAAAGCATAAGTAATTAGAGTTCAGGTGAGGCTTGCCCCATCATCATCACCGCCCCGTCAATTCACTATTTTGTTATCTCAGATGTAATTTTAATCATCGTCATATACTAAAAAAATAGACGAAAAATCTGTTCACTTAAACATCAAATCGACATAAGATGATCTGGTTCCAAAAAGGTTGTCCAAACACCCCATATGTTCATAGTTACTATAAACATATCAGGTGAGTAAATGTACCACATATTGAGGAGTGGGGAATCCATAGTCTTTTGGATTAAGATATTGGGACGATCAAATCTTAATCCAATATTAAGATAGTGGGGAATCCATAATCAACAAACTCATTCATAACAAACAAATGAACCAATACCAATTAAGATCAAATCTTGATTATATTTACACCTATTGCAAAATAATTTACTTCTTGATTTTTGATCAAACAGTTACATCTATTCTTTGATGCTTAGTTTGCTTTTCCCAAACCAAACACACATGAAGAACAATTAAAATGGGAAACACACACATGATCCAACATACAAACAAGAATATTACAACAACAAACAATTAATAAATTGTCAAGGAGAGTGAATGCGTGATCCAGACAAATTTAATAAAAAAACACATAGGTCTAGTTTCGGGCTTACATGAAAGTCCGACATCGGATCCACCGCTCATACTCAGATCGAGCACAACCAGATCTGCAAGCTTTGTGCCCCTTGATCTACAACCTCAAACAAATCTTCGCAGTCTTGAAGAAATTTCAATTTCATAGAATATCGTATGTGAAAAGTAGTCAAGATAATTAATGTGTGGGTGCCCCCTAGGGATGAGCACGGTATCTGTTCGGTACCTAAGGTACCGGTATCGAAATACGGGGGAAATTTGTATCGGTACTAAATATACCAGTTCGGTACCGGTATTTACCGGTGTTTAACCCGTAAATACGGGTCAAAAAAAGGGGAAAATGGGAACCGGTACCGGTATCGAATATACCCGGTACCAAGTGCTCATCCGTAGCGCCCACAAATGATAAAAAATCACCGGTATTACAGTTATATGTTGCTGGCCAAAAAGCTAATGTCAAAACAATATGCAATATATCTGATGACAGTAGGAAAACACTATAACCAACAAATATCATGTATTGCATACATAAAAGTAAAATCTATATATCGAACAAAATATAAAACGTATTTAGATTTGTAGAGCTTTTTGCTAATAAACTACATCAAGAAACATAGAAATTAAACCTAGAAATAGACTTACATAAACGATCCCACATTGGATCCATATAGCAATAAGAAATAGAGCTTGGCAGGATATTTGACTCAACCTCATCCACCACTCATACTCACATCCACCACAATCAGGTGCATGCAGCACCGACCGACCCTACAGGACCATCGCCAACCCTAACCATAGCAAAGTGAAATCTTTATATCTATAAGATTAGTTATCAAAGCAACACCCAATTCTAATTCCACGAAAATTAGGCAGACTTACGGTACTACTTTTAACCTTTTACCTGCCCAAATTTGTAAGTTATATCTCACAATCCAATGACTAAGTTATGTTACCTAATCATCATCTATAAATAAATCTGATCTCAACCAACATAAAAAAAAGCACATCACCAAAATTCCAACAATCACCTACAAAAAACACATCACTAAAATAGCCCTAATTTTGTAACCAAAAGAAAAGGAGTGTCAATATCAAATATGATTGTCAACTGGTCAAGAAAAGTGAATTCTAGCAAAATAAGAAATTACCCAAGTTTGTGCCGACCATACAATACCAAGTAGGACCGTGAATTTTATAAAGTTCCTTCTTTATGTATTCATGTCGAACGCTCATCCACCACCGCCTTCTACCATGTTTTCCATGTCAAAACCACCACACCATCACCACCGGTCTAACCCAAATGCCAAGAGAGTGGTCGGCGGGAGACCTTATCCCTAGCATATATGCGAGCCGCCCTATTAATTTTCTAAACTCTGCCACCGTCGTGATACTTTCTTCCTCCAATATGAAGAATCATCTTTAAATTGACCACCCTAAAATAGATCTTGAAGCAAGGTTATCTCCCAAAATATATAAGAATGCACGATTTAAAAAAAAACACACAGTATAAGAATGCAGAACAAAAAAGTCAATAGATATAACACAATAAATTTAGCTTCTTCTTAAAAATATCCCTCTTTAAAGGTTTTTTTTAAATGCATTCATAAGTTGGTACGGCTGCAAACAAAATAATATAGAAACATCATAAACAATCCCCACAAATCATGACTGTTGTCAAAGGCCACCAACATCAAAGCCCAAAAATCCCCAAAACCCCTGCCCCACCTTTAAGAAAATAATAGTAGAATCACAAATTTAATAAGAAGAGATTTGTTCTAAAAGCATAATAAAGAAACAGAGAACTCCTGCAAATAATTAGTTAGGGTTAATAACCAAATCTTTAGTATGTATTAGGGTTCATAACCAACAGTAAGAGTGCAATACATATTACGAATACATAACCTGTTGCCAGATTGCCTCCGGCCGGTGGATACCTCTTCACTGATGTCGACGCAGGAGAGCTGTCACAAACTTCGCCGCCGGCGGATCCCGTTGGTCATCTCGACACCAGAGTCATTTGCGACGGATCTCCCGTGTCGACGCCGGAGAGCCTACTCAGTCTCTGTCTCCCATCTCTTCTCCGATCTCTCTCACAAACAGACTTTCTTTCATGTGCGATGGGTTTTGAACAATTTAGGTTTTAGATGCATGGCAAGCACAGTTGAGAAAGACCAACACCGAAGGAAGACTGAGGTTCTTGTTGAGAGAGAGAATAGAAAGAGAAAGTAAAGGTGAATTTGTTGTGGTATGGGTGTGTGATAAAGGGACAAGTCAGAAGTGAGTAAAAAAAGAAAAAAAAAAATACATTGAGCAGAGTCGAACCCAAGCTTCAAGGTTAGTTAATTGGGTCTCAACCGCTAGACCAGCACATTTTTCATTGAACACAGATGTATTAAATGACTTATAAATACAAATAAATGATGACAACATTACTATTCATAAGGTTCGTTTATTAATATATAGGATAATTAATTAATTAATAATAATAATTATATTATTATAATATAATATAATATAGGATAATAATAACAAATTGTATCTTTGAAAAATCTGAAAATGTATGAATATTAAAAACTATATATATATATATATATATATTATAATATCAAAAGCACTATTCGTAACTTTTTATTATTAATATATAGGATAATATTCGTAACTTTTTATTATTAATATATAGGATAATTAGTGTACTTAGATTATTACTAATAGGTTTTTGTCATATGAATATAAAAGTTTTCTTTTATTAAATAATATAAAATTTAATATGTGTGTATTCATTTCATCATAATAAAGAAAGTAGAGGACTTTGATTATTAATGCTTCAATCAATTTGTATCAAAAAGCGGAATGATAATAAGTAGAGCCGATGATATCTAGATCAAGTGGTGGAAGTGTTGTATAGGGTCGTTCAAACCGCTCGGCGCTCGTCGCTCGCTCGACGCTCGTTCGGAAATTGTTCAGAAAATGCTCGTTCGATTTGGCGCTTGGTTGTAAACGAGCCAAGCATGAACAAAGGTCCGCTTGGCTCGGTTTGGCTCGAATTATTACCATGAAGTCCCTCATTTATATCGACTTAATCGCCGAGGCCTATGGCGAGCGGGTCATTAGTTAATAGCGCTATTAGGTTTAACAAACCTCACACCGTGCCAGTCGGAAGGGCGTGTACTAATGGACTATGGGCAAAGGGTCAATGCTGATAGACATTGACTTAGGGCACCACTTACATTTTCGTAGTAGTCGATACGCACGGTCTAGTAACACATGGGAAGCCCCCACTAATCTTCGCAAACATGTCTGGGAGACCGCGATACGAATTAATACGATACATGGTTTACAAAACGAACATATGATTTACGAAACGAATGCTATAACTAAACAACCAGCTGTGAACTCGCTCAACTTTGTTGTTGACTCGTTGTTACATGCCTTGCAGGTCGTTAGGTACTCATGGAGCTTGCACAGGGAGGCGCAGTCATTGTGGGACATGGCAGTGTGTGCCATGCTAAAAACATTACTTTATTTCGTACTTAATACTTACATTGGGTTTTACAATTATGCTTCCGCTAAACACTTAACTACGTTTTTTATTTGAAACACTTTTCATATTGTGTGGTTGAATTTTGCTTATTACTCGTTATGTTCAATATGATTGGTGGCTTGATCCTGGTCAGTCACGCCTCCAAGCGGCGATACTCCACATGTGGATTTTTTGGGGTGTGACAGATTGGTATCAGAGCCATTGGTTATAGTGAACTTGGTTTAAAAAGGGAAAAAGGTTTTTGATAAAAACCAGACTATAACCTGTTCAGTGCTCAACGATCCACAATGACACTTCACTCCATGTGCAAGGCTCAACACTCTAGGTGGTATGATTTGAGTTTATATTGCCTACTTGCTAGATTACTTTTGCATGATGCGTTGTTTATTGTATGTTTATTTAGCATAGTAGCATGCGGTCTATTAGCCTTGATGCGTTCTTTATGACACCCAATCGTTTACTTGCAATTTGACAAGTGGTGGTCAAATTCTTTTCTGTTCCCTTGTCACCCCACTACGATGACTGTTTATGTGTTTTATCTATTCGTACGTTCGTCTCGACATGACGTCGCCATCTGACCCTCCGTACATTCGGTTTGCACGTCAACATTCATGAAGACCAGACCTGGCTCAAACGAACTTGGGTTTAGGAGAACTATACCTACGCATCCCTGTTGACGAACCTTATCACCTTCGCCTGTCATCGTCACAAGAAACGAAGCAACCACAGTTACACGCGTTCGTCGTTTTGCAACTCGCAACCTTACCCACCAAACTCTGTTTTGGACAAATGATACACACGCGCGACCGCGATGCAAGAACTTCTCTTTTTGTGCCATGCCGCCATGCAGCACTACTGGAAATTAATTCTAGACAACAGATTAGCTGGTCGAATCCTTCGGTTATTGATGGACCCCTGTTTTCGCTCGATTCTTCGTATGAACCTCATTAATTCCCTGTTTCTTCGATTGGCAACTGATTTAACGAAACGCCAACAACCATACCACGATCTTCACCGATCACAAGACTACCTTATTACCCTGTTGGATGGTTTATTCTTATTCTACTTGATTAACCCTCACGTATACCCAACTTAGCGAATGGATGCCATTACTGGTGAGATAGTCTTCAGGACATTTGGGGACAGAGATGTGGATCAGTCAACATACCGGCAAACACGATAATTTATACGTTTACGTGACCCACCTTACACTACAAGAGACGTACTTTAATGTCATGATAGTTTTTCTTACATATGCGGAATCTTTACACTAGTTCTTGCACCAACACGTGAATATTGATTAATGATATGTCCAATTTCTACCATTGGCTTATACCACAACCATCGCTCTCTTACCACAGTGACATTACGTTCTCACTACTCCATGCTGAGATACTGAAACGAACACGCTCTACCTTAGAGAAAGTGGAAGGCTCGACTTTCGATCATTGGTGATCACTCCTCGAAACCTTGAGGGTGGCGGTGTATTGTTGATGCGATCATACTCCCTTGAACACGTTTTCACGTCTTTCCGTTGGAACTTCACGACTACACAGACATACTTTGGATTCATTCGCACGACCCAAGGAACTTCCCTTAACTTGGTTGCTTACTTGATGAATCACTAACACACCTAAGTTCTTGGATTTAGGTGAATTGTTCCTCCTTCGCATGTGGGTGAGCCCAACGACTTTTGATGAAAGTCTTAGTGAATCCTAACGCTACACACTTGTACGACAACCATGCTGCTATGTTGAATCCTTATTCTGATTGGTTTGACCCCGTGACAGTTATATTCGATCAACGACATACTTTATCCTAACTATACCCAACTTGCGTACAACCAGCCGTACATTCGACATCAGGTAAACCCCTGCTAGGGATTATTAAATGTTTATTCATCGATTACGGCTACCCACTCTCATGTTTCCCCACCCATACACGTTACAATTTTGAGCCCTACGATCTTAAAAGTGTTCCCCGCGGACACTCGCTTGGACAAGTTACGCTCTATGAACGTTACTCAGTGAGCATTGGGCTATAAACATGCTGATACCCCAGGTACTTTTTCTTGATCTTGATACGGCCAATATGGACCGTCAGACACGATAGATATGTCCCTTGTTTTCTTTCACGACATCCGACTCCACTTGAAGAACTAGTAAGGATCCGAGCGACCCCTGCACCTTACCATGGAGCTCCTACGACACAGACAACCCCGCGTTAAGTCTCCAACGTACGACTTTCTTGATTGTATGCTCAAACCCTCATAACTCTAAAGCATGCTCAGGAATCCGCATTCCAACAGTTGAAGGTGAAACCCTGTAGTACACCCATTCTTTCGTTACCAGAAGGTACAGATGATTTCGTTGTTTATTGTGACGCGTCCATCCAGGGATTTAGTTGAGAAGGTCATCGCATACGCATCACGCCAACTCAAGGTTCATGAAAAGGGCTACACTACCCCTAACTGGGAGTTGGGAGCAGTAGTGTTTGCACACAAGATATGGAGACATTATTTGGACGGTACCAAGTGCACCATTTACACCGATCACAAGAGTCTCCAGCATATCTTCGATCAGAAGGAGTTGAACATGCGACCGCGTCGATGGGTCGGACTCCTTAACGACTGTGAATGCGTAATCAAGTACCATCCAGGCAGAGCCACTGTGGTGGCTGGCACCCTCTGTCGTGAGGAAACCAAACCTAAGCGTGTACGTGTGTTACAGCTTACCATTCACTTCAGTCTTCCCACCCAGAATCCGCAACACCCAGATTGAAGCATTGAAAGAAGGGAAACTTTTAGTGAGTCCATGCGGGGAATGGAAAAGCGACTTGAACCTAAGGAAGACGGTACTTACTACTTCAAGGAACGCGACTGGGTTCCATTCTTTGAAAATCTACGAGGACTTGTGATGGACGAAGCACACAAAATCTCGCTACTCGGTGCATCCTGGTTCTGACAAGATGTACCAAGACCTCAGAACTCTCCATTGGTGGCCCCACATGAAAGCTAACATAGCGACCTATGTTAGTAAATGTTTGACCTATGCTAGGGTCAAGGTTGAATACCAGAAACCATCATGCCTACTTCAACAACCAGAAATCCCGACATGGAGATGGGAGTAAATTTCCATGGACCTTGTTACTGGTTTACCTAGATCTCAGCGAGGAAACGATACCATTTAGGTTATAGTGGATCGACTGACCAAGTCTGCACACTTCCTAGCTATCAAGGAAACGGATAAGTTCTCTACCCTAGTAGACATCTACCTGAAGGAAATAGTCGCGAGGCACGGGGTGCCAACCTCCATTATCTCTGATCTCGCGACCCACGTTTTGCTTCTGATTCATGGCAGGCGATGCACAAATCCTTTGGCTCACGTCTAGACACGAGAACAACATATCATCCGCAACGGATGGGCAGACAGAACGCACCATCCAAACTCTTGAAGACATGCTCCGAGCATGTGTAATCGATTTTGGTAACGGCTGGGAAAAGCACCTACCTTTGGTGGAATTTTCGTATAACAACAACTACCATACCAGCATCCAGGTTGCTTCATTCGAGGCCTTGTATGGACGGAAATGCCGATCACCTCTATGCTGGGCAGAAGTCGGTGACAGCCAAATCACTGGCCCAGAACTCGTCGTGGACACGACAGAAAAGATTGCCCGAATACGACAACGAATGGCGGTAGCTCGTGACCGTCAGAATAGCTACGCTGATAAGCGCAGGAAACCACTCGAGTTCCAGGTTGGGGATCGAGTGCTACTTAAAGTCTCACCTTGGAAATGTGTGGTTTATTTTGACTAACAGGGCAAGCTTAACCTAATCCGCATTATGTTGGACCTTTTGAAATCACTGAGAGAATCAGCAAAGTGACGTATAGACTGAATCTGCCGAAGAGCTCGGTGGTGTTCACAACGTATTCCATGTGTCAAATCTGAAGAAGTGTCTGTCAGATGAGACCCTAATTGTTCCTTTTCAAGGAACTCACTATCGACGACCGGTTGCGGTTCGTCGAGGAACCGGTGGAATTTATGGATCGGGAATTCAAGACTCTTAAACGAACCAAAATACCTATTGTTCGAGTTCGTTGGAACTACCGTCGTGGTCCAAAGTTCACTTGGGAACGAGAAGACCAGATGAAACACAAGTATCCCCAGTTGTTCGAGGAAAGTGAAACCACTACTGAGGCTGAAGCTACTGCGGAATTTCGGGACGAAATTCCAAATCAACGGGGGGATGATGTGACACCCCAGGAAAACCAGGAAACCACGCAACCTAACTAGCTTCCTCAGTAACTATGTGCTAAATTTCGGGACGAAATTTCTTTCAACTTGGGGATGACGTGACAACCCGTACTTTTGAGGTTAGCATCCACCATTTTCGCGCCTGTAATCTTATGTTTCGATAACACATTATTTTTGTACGACATATGCCGAGCTCGGTTTAACATATGAACTCTTTTACGAAGCAAATTGTATGTATATATATAATTCTGTTACGAGATAATTAACCTGATAACGTGAGCCGACCCGAACCGTTGAGCCATAACTTGATTGTTATATGTTTATACATATTATATTGGTGGGTGCTTATTAGCTCCTAATATTAGTAGATTGTGTTAAAAAAAAATAGGATGATAATAACTAATCAAGCAACCAACGTTAACTTACTATCACCTTATTTCCCTCACCATTCCCTTAGTTCATTTTTGGTCCAACAAGCCCACTGCCACCTCCCTTGCATACGACCCAACCCCAATTGTATGTTTAAACCGCCCCACACCCTTATATTACGTGTGCATGCTGTGTGTTACCATCTCAAACCCAAAACCCTAAATTACGTACATCAGCCGCAATTCCGGCGACCACCCTTCTGCTCTGTACCCCCTGCCTTACTCTCTCCCTCGTTCAGACTCTTGTGACCGGAATCGGAGTCCGGTTTGTGCCCTTCCTTCATTCCTCTATCTCGATCGAGCATCAACAGCTAAGGAGCCGGTTGCCGATCACTTGGTTCTTCGACAGTTCATCCGACAACACTCCACTATCTCTTGCTTTATACCTCCGACAACACCCGCACCCCCTTGTACCCTCGTCTTCCCGGCAGAGACCGTGTTACCTGGCTCCGACAAGTAATCCGGTCAACAATTCAGCAGACGATGGCTCGGTTCAGGCAAGTGTGATTCGGGTTACGTTTGGCTCAAGATCTGTTTCGAGTTTGGTTCGGGTCAGCCATGGGCGCGAGTTCGGTTCAAACCGGTGGCAGTCAACAGTTTGGGTATGCTCACCTTTGACTTCTCGACTTCCTTGTAATTTTAGTTATCATTGTGGATTTCAGTTTGGTGTCTTGTATGTTAAATGACTACTGATTAAACAAATAGGATGATCAAATAATGATGATAACATGGGTTTACTACTTGCTGGGTAATTGTGGGAGTTGATTGTATAAAGATAAGCATAATAATCCCTGTTCACTATTTAAATGCTGAAAATAGGTGATGATTTTTGTTAATAGCTTCGTGATTTTTAAACAAGTAAAATAAGGGCTGTGGTGAGTTAGGAATGTGACCTTATGTGGATTTTTAAACAAGAATGTATAATCACCAAATTGTTCTAGAAATCATGAAAGAATCAGTTATTGTTCAAATGATATTCGGAAAACTATGAGTCACTGTTTAGATCATATTGTGTGAATGTATTATATTGTGATTGATAACATAATTTATTTGTGCCACACTTTGGTGAGGGACCATGATAGTCGCACACTATGGGATCACCTTCTGGATGTTTTATTTCAATCACACACTTACACTTTGACTTAATGGCACACTTGTTTTTCATGGGTCGTACATGTTGATCGCACAAATGGGTCGTATGTTAGTTATACTCTATTTCATGCAAACTGTTGCTGATACTACACATGACAATACAAGATGCGGGATGGCTATTTCTTGTACACTGCTTATGGACTATGTGATAAATGTGAAATACGTTTATGCTTGGTATAAACTGTTACTTGATTAATACGTGAACACTACCTGATGAATATGTGTTAGATACGTGTAGCTAATACGTGATTACTTGTTTACCGTCTTAACGAGTGGTAACCATAATAGGGTGTGGTTGACCAACTTAGGACAAACGCATTATCTGCCGAGCAAAGCGAGGTGAGTTCACACTCTTTCCAAGGCATGGGATTCCCAAGGGCTGGGAATGGGTTAATGATTTAAACGGTAACTACAACCATCCTCCGTGGGTAGGATGCCAAGATTACACACTGGACCAAAACTCTATCAAGAAGTCCCTCATTTATATCGACTTAATCGCCGAGGCCTATGGCGAGCGGGTCATTAGTTAATAGCGCTATTAGGTTTAACAAACCTCACACCGTGCCAGTCGGACGTGCGTGTACTAATGGACTATGGGCAAAGGGTCAATGCTGAGAGACATTGACTTAGGGCACCACTTACATTTTCGTAGTAGTCGATACGCACGGTCTAGTAACACATGGGAAGCCCCCACTAATCTTCGCAAACATGTCTGGGAGACCGCGATACGAATTAATACGATACATGGTTTACAAAACGAACATATGATTTACGAAACGAATGCTATAACTAAACAACCAACTGTGAACTCGCTCAACTTTGTTGTTGACTCGTTGTTACATGCCTTGCAGGTCGTTAGGTACTCATGGAGCTTGCACAGGGAGACGCGGTCGTTGTGGGACATGGCAGTGTGTGCCATGCTAAAAACATTACTTTATTTCGTACTTAATACTTACATTGGGTTTTACAATTATGCTTCTGCTAAACACTTAACTACGTTTTTTATTTGAAACACCTTTCATATTGTGTGGTTGAATTTTGCTTATTACTCGTTATGTTCAATATGATTGGTGGCTTGATCCTGGTCAGTCACGCCTCCAAACGGCGATACTCCGCATGTAGATTTTTGGGGGTAACTAGATCATCACCACCCAACCCTTACCCCCCCTCTAATCGACGGTCACCTTAGGGTGACCCACACTTCCATTTTGTTTGATTATTTTATTGGTTCATGTTGGTTATCTAGAGAACACATTACATGTTGGACATTAGGGAATTGGTTTATAAGTATGCATAAGGGTTAACCCATATCTTTCATCTAAACACAACATCAACAACAAAGTTCTCTCTCTCCCTCCATAACCACCTATGGCCGCCACCCCCCTCACCACACTACCACCACCTTCAAGCTTTGATCAACCATTTTTCATACATCCAAAGGTGCAAGGAGTCCCACAAACAAGCCCGGTGCTTTCGAAAGTGCAAGAACCTCTCTAGATTTCTTTTATCCACCACATTTACACCTTGTTTCTTCCCTAGCCTTGTGCTAGTAGTAAGTGCTTCTAATCATCATCTTGATCTTGTTTATGGTGGTTAATAGTTGATTTAATGGTTAAAAATTAAGAAACACTAAAGAACTTACATTAAAGTCTTGAACATAAGATGAATAAGGTGGATAAAGAGAAGATATGTGTGTAAATCATGTAAATCTTGTATAGTTGTGATTATTTAATGTTGTTTGTTACTAAAAGTAGGATGGATCATCATCTAGACATACTAGATCATGTTCAAGAACATGAACTAGTAGGATGTTAGTGTTAGAAATATGAAAGATGATGAAACCATCCGCCATGAACTTGAAACTTGAATAAACATAATTTTTCTTGTAAAATGAAGTTGTAAACTTGTGGATCTAAAGATCTATAAGTGGTTTTTCGGAAGAACCAAGCGGAAGATACTAGCTTTATTAAAACCCGGATATTTCATGAACTAGAAGCATTTTTGGCAAGTAAACAAGTGTGTAAACACTTGTGTAACAAGAAAATTTAACAAGGGAATATTTTTGTAAATCATGACTAGAAGTTGTTAAACTTCAAATTCTTTAGAAATAAAGTTTTTAAGAAACTAATCTTATTTTTAAAGATAACAAGACCTACTAAATATGTTAGTAAATTACTACATATTTTTACAAACCTTCAAGTTCATGAAGTTTATGATTTAGTCTTATTTTGTCAAGGTTGACATTTAAAGATTGTATATTACTGATTGATGATTGTTGAGAAAGTTTTGAAAAGAAAATGATACGCTAGGGTTAAAGCATGGGTTAAAGCATGGTGGATACGCCGCTGGTACTTCCTATATATAAGTGTTTTAGCCATATCAGCAGACTTTCGTGGAAAAAGGCCATGTGGGGTCTAATGTTAGTTAAATTTTGTGGTGTTGATCAATCCAATCAAATCGCATTAATCGCGTATATTCCCATCGCTAGCAACGCATCGATCGTCGCCTATCGCTTGTCGCTTATCGCCTGTCGCCGTTGTCTTCGCTTATTATCTTCATTTTGTGCTATCAATATACGTGTACCGCTCATCGCTTGTAGCACTTGCTCATATCGCTAAACTGAGTTCGAAAACGACTTCATCATTTAGTTTGCTCAATCCTTCTCTTACACTTGGTCCGACCATCTTTCGCTTGGACCGAGGGAATCGAAATCTATCAAGTACTATGTCGACACACATGACACCGCCTCACGAGACGGAAGCCATATGGTTAAAACGTGGAGGAAACGCCGCTGGTACTTCCTATATATAAGCGTTTTCGCCATATTGTCGAACCTTCGTGAAAAAGTGCCATGCGGGGCCGACCTTAAAACTTAAATTCTTAACATTGTTAGTTTAAACCGAATTTTACTTACAAAACTTTTTTCTAAAATATTGATCAAAACCGTTGTAAAAAACGAGATTATCTTGTAACGATGGGGTGACAATCGACTCAAGTTGCTGCCGCGTGACGAGAAAATCTAGTAAAACGATTTTTTACACCCTAAAATCTTTTAGTAACCTAATAAAACCCCACTCATAGCGCTGTGTGAACATCAAAACAGTTTAACGCCGCACTATTAGAAGATTTTTCATAAACAAGTTTCTTCAACCTTTACGAATTAAACAACTTTTCGAGAATTCAAAACACTTTTGGATAACTTTTTGTGTTGCCATCTTTTGTATACGAATCGCCTTACTCGCTGCCATCGCCAGTCATCGCAACGCTCTTCCTCGTCAATCTTAAACCGATCGCTCGCTTAGTCTTGACGCTTTTGATCGTTACTCCCACTCGCATCGATCCTAGCAACCCTTCTTATGTATTAATTTCGGGACGAAATTTCCTAAAGTAGGGGAGACTGTAACAACCCGCACGTTCGTGCGTTGTTACTACTCGATATACTCGATATACTCGTTACGCCTAGCACCAGAGATTCGGATCATAATGTAGCTATATCGCATACATCGCTATTTCGCAGTATTTTCGCATATTACGCATACTTTATCGCTATCACATCACATTGCACTTGCTGGCAACCACGAAGATATCAATTGAGGACCAATTCTACCCTCCTTGATAGCCGTGATGTGTCGTAGTGCAACTCATTACTCAAAATGCACATCGCGTCACACACATTAACGTTCACGATGACATTGAGGGAGGACCTATTCTACCCTCCTCGATGACCGTGAAGCGTCGCAAAGCAACGCACATTCGAAACGAAACCCAGGTATTGTATCGCAACTTTGAAATATGGATATGTATATATGACCCAACGTAGCTAATTATAATAAATATATGGAAATGTGGATGAGAATGTGTAACCAAACTATCGCAACGCTTAGCAATCGAAACGGAACGCCAAAGCTCAGCTCGTCGGAGGCGTTTGATCGAATGACACGTCGATCGAATGGCCATCCGATCGGACAACCATCCGATCCGATGCACTGCACCGCCTTTCTCCTCCTTTGCCTATAAATACCCCACTTGTCACATCAACAACAGTTGATGTGACTGCTCTCTCTCGACCAGACGCCTTCTCGCCATTTTCTCTCGATTTCTCGCAATTCTTGTAAGTTTCTACCTCAAATATTGTACTTCTATAATCTACACGCACTCCTTCATCGTTCTCACCATCAAATCTCACTTCTTCACCGTTAAATCTTTGGATTTGAGCCGTTCTAAGGTGATGTCATCATGAAGTTCTTAGGAACAATGAAGTATGACCTCATCTCATCAAGAACAGTCCAGATCTGATGGATTCCACAGAGAATAAACAATAAACTCGCACAAATCTAAGCCGAATCAAAGTTTTCTAAGTTTTCTTCGAACTTTCCTAACTTATCACTCGAAACCGGTAGCAACAGAGCTCGTACAGACCTTCTGCTTTTCCTATAGTGAAGTGTCGGTTTGAAAACTGGTTCCTATCGACGAGATGACCGGCTTGTCGTGTTAAACACAAATAACCATCGAGAACAGTTAACTGATCGGACGGGGTGATTCCCATCTGATCCGGTGACTCGGACCTGGTGGAGTTCCATTATTTAGCTCGTAGTCGTAACGTCTCGATCAAATCGAAAAAAAAAATTAACGAGATAGCCAAGATGTAAAACGATAAGATTGCGGGACGGGTTACCCTCCGATCGGACTGCCACCCGATCGACCTGCAATCCGGTCGGGTTGCACTTGGGGTCAAGACTTAATCAAATTTTCAAACATTCAAGGATCTGAACAACGAACGGATTGCCGTCTGAACGGACTGCCGTCCTATCGAATGACCATCCGATCGGCTGACTTTTGGATCCTCAACACTTAAACGTTTTACAAATCCTCGTCACACATTAGTTCCAACGGATTGTCACCCGATTGAGTTTCCACCCGATCGAGCGACCAGTCTGCTGTGGACTTATCAGCAACCAAAGTGTCTTGCCAATCGGATCACCGTCCGATCGAACAACCACCTGGTCGAGTTGCCACCCGATCGACCGGTCGTTCGATCGACCGACCTGAAAGGCAGAGATACTCCTGTTTTCAAAATGCTACAACGAAAAATTCAAAAGGCAAACCATCATACACAAACACATCTTCACCAAACGAGGTGACAATCCAATCGAATAGCCATCTGATCGGATGACCATTCGAACAGATTGCCACCCGATCGACTGGCCATCCGGTCGGATTGCCATCCGATCGGATTACCATTCGACACTTGGTTCACTCGCCTCCATTTAACGCACTGTTCGACGCTTACGCTATCAAACTGTAACCAGGCTAATCTCAGACGCGCTCCCATCAATTCAATCAAGTTGTGTTTGCTTCCCGAACACCGACTGTGGGTATACTTGAATCCTTTTTGCTTTTGCACTTTTGGGTGTAACATACGTTGCTATCAAATCGAATTACATCAAATACTCAAACTACTTATCACTTGCGAATGACTTACGTGCATAGTTATACGTGATGCTAGTTACATATGTGCTAGGACTTATACTCGCGACGTCCCACCATGACTAGTATAGTACTATTGCGCCCGACGGGGTCTAGTTTAGCAATCGCGATCGAAGCTCGAGGACTTAGCTGGTAGTATCAGTTTTGTGAGTATATATGTCGTGTATTACGTTTATGTATGTGGAAATTCGCAGCTTTTATTTATTACACTATTACATATCAAACCTGTATACTCGCCAATACTTTTGTATTGACATTATTTTAACGTATGTTGCAGGTTTAGTCGCAGTCTACATCAAATCAAGCTAGGAAGTCTAGAAACACACCTAAAATCTAGGTTGACGGATTTGAATTGTTTGAGAAAACAGGAAATTCGTGACAGCTTATGTGATTGTAATTGTTTATTAGTATGGGATAATGAACGCATTAAATACTGTCGCAATATAGTTGTTATGGATTCTCTTGAGCAATCTGATTCGCCTAGTGTCGCGCCCCAATGATTCCGCCATCGGTTGGGGTGTGACAGCACCCGCGGTCAACTCCAGAGTCTGCTTTGCGTGTGGTGATCCCAACCATTTCGCGAACATGTGCCCAAACAGGGTTGTGAAACAAGAGCCCCCAGCAGCAGCAGCCTCAGCAACAGTAGCAACAACAGCCACAGCAAGCAACAGCAACAAGCCGCCAGCGCCAGAACTTTCAACATCAATGCGCGCCAAGGTCAGGCCGACAACAACGTGGTCAATGGTACGTTTCTCGTGAATGGTGTTTATGCTTCGTGTTTATTTGATACTGGAGTCGATAACTGTTTTGTGTCGTTTGAATTCGAGAAGCTCCTTAATCGTAAGTGCTCCCATCTCCCCTCGACGTTCGATGTCGAAATTGCCACCGGAAGAACTGTCGCCGTCAATTCTGTTCTTCGTGATTGTACTCTTGAACTTAACAATCACATCTTTCCAATCGACCTTATTCCGATACAACTCGGAATTTTTGACGTCATAGTAGGCATGGACTTTCTTCGCGAAAACCATGATGAAGTTGTGTGCTTTGATAAGATGATTCGATTCTCGCTCGCGAATGGTGACCAACTGTGTGTTTATGGTGAAACTCATGTCATGTGTCCAAGCTAGCAAGTATCTCCGCAAGGAATACAGAGCTTTCTTGGCTAACATAGTAGTAGCGGAGAAGGAAAAGAAAGGAAAGACAGGAGTGAAAGACGTTCCTGTGGTTCGTGAATTTCCTAAAGTGTTTCCTGATGATCTTCCTGGCCTGCCACCAAGTCGTGACATCGAATTTCGTATCGACCTCATTCCTGGAGCCAACCCTATTGCTAGAGCTCCTTATCGACTCGCTCCATCCGAAATGCGTGAACTCTCGAGTCAGCTCCAGGAACTACTTGATAAAGGCTTCATTCGCCCGAGCACCTCTTCTTGGGGTGCGCCAGTCATTTTCATCAAAAAGAAGGATGGGACGTTCAGGATGTGCATCGACTATCGGGAATTGAATAAGTTGACTATCAAGAATCGCTATCCCCTGCCTTGAATTGATGATTTGTTTGACCAGCTGCAAGGTGCTACGTGTTTCTCGAAGATCGATCTACGCTCAGGCTATCACCAACTAGGCATCCAAGAGGAGGATATTCCCAAAACCTCTTTCCGAACTCGTTACGGCCATTATGAATTCGTTGTTATGCCTTTTGGTTTAACCACCACACCCGTGGTTTTCATGGATCTGATGAATCGCGTGTGTAAACCTTATCTCGAGCGCTTCTTCATCGTGTTCATCGATGATGTCTTGATTTATTCCGAGTCGAAAACCGAACACGCGCAACATCTACGTTTGGTTCTCGAGCTACTCCAGGGGAATCGACTCTATGCCAAGTTCTCCAAGTGTGAATTCTGGCTGGAGGAGGTTCAATTCCTTGGTCATATTGTCAATAGTCAATGTATTCACGTCGATCCCGCGAAGATTGAAGCTGTTAAGAGTTGGGTTACGCCGAAGAACCCGTCTGAAGTCCGTTCTTTTCTCGGATTAGCGGGCTATTATCGCCGATTTATTAAAGGATTCTCTAAAATCGGTGTGCCACTTACCACTCTCACGCATAAAGACAAGCCTTTTGTTTGGGGAATTGAACAAGAGTCTACTTTCCAAACCCTCAAGCATATGCTTTGCAATGCTCCCGTCCTCACTTTACCCTACGGAAACAACGACTTTATTGTCTATTGTGATGCCTCGAACCTTGGTCTTAGTTGTGTTCTCATGCAACGGGACAAGGTTATCGCTTACGCATCTCGTCAGCTCAAGATCCACGAGAAGAACTATACAACCCACGACCTCGAGCTAGGCGCAGCTGTTTTTGCATTAAATATTTGGCGACACTACCTTTACGATACTAAGTGTACGATCTTCACCGATCATAGGAGCCTACAACATATCTTTGACCAGAAAGAACTTAATATGCGTCAACGCCGATGGGTAGAACTTCTCAACGATTATGACTGTGAGATTCGTTATCATCCTGGCAAAGCAAATGTCGTTGTCGATGCTCTCAGCAGACGAAGTTATCTATATAGCGCCCGTAATGTCCAAGCCCAATATGCTCTCGAAACCCTTATCCGCGACGCCCAACATGCCTGTTTTAATGAACGCACTTTGAAGAAGCAAAGGAGTCTCAACGATGGAGCCCAGCTAGTGAACAAGTCGAATGGGATATTCCATTATCTGGACCGAATTTGGATCTCTAAACGGACCAACTTGCGATAGATTTTGATGGACGAAGCCCACAAATCCCGATATTCTATTCATCCCGGTGCCTACAAGATGTACCAGGACCTTCGCTACAAGTACTGGTGGCCGGGCATGAAGAGAGATATCGCCCTCTATGTTGGAAAGTGCCTGACCTGCTCGATAGTCAAGGTGCCTAACCTGCTCGATAGTCAAGGCTCAGCTCCAAAGACCCTCTGGCTTACTTGAACAACCCCCGATCCCTATGTGGAAGTGGGAAAGTATAGCTATGGATTTCATAACGAAACTTCCGCGTACGCCATCAAGTCACGACAGTATCTGGGTTATCCTTGACCGTTTGACCAAATCTGCTCATTTTCTGCCGATACGAGAAGACTACAAGGTAGAAAGATTAGCCCGAATCTACACCGATGAGATCATTTGTCGACATGGGACGCCTCACGACATCATCTCTGACCGTGATGCTCGGTTTACCTCGTGTCTATGGGAAACGTTTCAAACGGCTCTCGGTACTATGCTTAATCTAAGTACCGCATTCCACCTTCAAACTGACGGTCAGACTGAGAGAACGATTTGTACCTTGAAGACATTCTCCGTTCGTGTGTCATAGATTTTGGCGGTAATTGGGACGCATACTTACCTTTAATTGAATTCTCGTACAATAACAGTTATCATTCCAGCATTCAAATGGCATGGTTTGAGGCTTTAAACGGAAAAAAATGTCGATCGCCTATTGTATGGCACGAGATCGGGCACTCGCAATTAACCGGTCCTGAGCTATTGCAAGAAACGACTGACAAAATCCTCCAAATTCGAGACAATCTGCTGAAAGCTCGGAATCGTCAGAAAAGTTACGCCGATAGACGACGCAAGCCCCTTGAATTTGACGTTGGTGACCATGTACTCCTAAAGGTATCACCTTGGAAGGGTGTGGTCAGATTCGGCAAGAAAGGAAAGCTCGCGCCTCAATATGTTGGACCCTTTAAGGTTCTGGAAAGGATCGGAAAAATGGCCTACAGACTCGAACTACCGGAGGAACTTAGTAACGTCCACCCGACTTTCCACGTGTCTAACCTCAGAAACTGCCTGGATGAATATGATCTGTTTGTGCCTCTAGAAAATCTTCAACTAAACGAAACACTACACTTCGTGGAGAAGCCTGTCGAGATCATGGATCGCCAAACCAAGCAGCTCAGACGCTCGCGCATTCCCATTGTGAAGGTTCGATGGGAAGGCAAACGAGGCGCAAAGTTCACTTGGGAACTCGAAAGCGACATGAAGGCAAAGTACCCACAGTTGTTTGTTACGGCTTCGGCCTAATTTCAGGACGAAATTCCTTTAAGTAGGGGAGGCTGTAACACCCCGTGTTTCGAAAGTCAAAGTCAAAGTCAAGATTGAAGTCAAAGGGAGACAAGATTGCTAATTGCGATCTGTCACTCCTTGTTGAATTCCTGTTTTGACTTCTTTGACTTGTAGATAGTCTTTTTATGCTTTTACGTTAGTTGTATTATGTGGAGTATTTATTACTGATCGAGGTTTAATCGACGTTTATCGCATGTTTAATCAATTTATCGCGTATCGCTATATCATTCGCAACTCGAATTATGTGTGCTGGATATTGTTTTACGTGTGTGTGCTATTTATGTGTTACCTGTGCATGTTATGTTTATGTTGAGGTGTTAATCGAAATCGCAATCTATCGCATCGCAATTGAATCGAAACGCTAAACGCAGTGATTATAGTGATTGTATGTTAGATATAGTAGTTAGGATTAAAAGTAATTTGATGAGAAACTCTATCGCATCGCAACGCTCAACACACAAATTGTAACACCCCAAAAAAGGGTTTGGTGATCAAACCGCGTTAATAGTATTGACGAGTAAAATACCGTTAGTGGTAAAAATTAACCCGGTAAATATTAGGAATTTAAATAAATAAACTTAAAATTAATTGGAAAGAGGATAAATACTTTAAGAAAACAAAGTATATAAAAATGCCCGAGTTAACGGGACTTAAAATAAAACGGGTTATGACTTCCCGAACCTGCTAAGTGACTAGGAATATTAACCTAGTTAGTTATGTGTTGTTAGTATAATAAAGGAAACTTGAAATAGTTAAACCTTTTATAAAAACAAAACTTGAGGGGTCAAAATTGTTAAAAAGGAAACAAAGTTTTATTTAATAAAAATTAAAAACACAACACACACATAGTGTGTGTGTGTGTGTCGACCTCCAGGCGACCAAACAAGGGGAAAACCCTACTTCTTCCTTAAATCACCAAATTGAAGAGTGAATCAGAGCCAAATCGTATGCATGAACACATAAAAGCAATCACCAAGCTTATGGGATCATAAGGTATGTCAATTTTTTGATATTTATGAAGTTGAGATTTTGATGAACTTATGAGAAATCGAAATTCAAGCTTGAATGATTGATGTTTGGGTGAAACTAGGATGAAATCATGTTTAGAAACAAACCCTAGTTGAAAAATTTGATGAATTAGTATTAAAGACTAGGGATTTGAGGATTACTCTTGCATGTGCTAAGTGGGTTTGGACTGAATTCATGTATGTGATGCTTTTAGGGGTTTTGATTGCTAAGAATAAGTGTTATAATGTCATAAACATGTTTAAATTGAAAGCTGAATTCAAACAGCTTCTGATCAGAATTTACAGCCGACTTGTATTGGCTGTAACCTGGACAAAACCTGACAAAAACATGTGTTTCTTGAGTCTAAAATGTAATTCCAGGAAATATCTTTAAGTCCCCACTGGAATCGCATTTTTTCGACGAAAATTGAGCATTTTATGAATTTTTCCGTAGCAAAGGTTCAAGCTGTGTTTTCTGGCAGAATTTGCAGCCCATTACGAATGTCATAACTCAATTTAGGAATTGAGTTATGATCTCAAATTCTTATTGTAGAAAGTTTTAAGTGATTACAAAAATCGCCAATTGGAATTTCGTCAATCGGATAAACGAGGAATTTTAAATGAATTTTTCCTTAAGCTGCAGTCAGAAGTGACGAATCTGATTGCAGCTTAGTAAATGAATTTTTACGAATTTTTGGTAAAGAGTTAGATCTTGAAATTTTAACACAAGGTCTAACCCTCCGAGAGGTACGCCATATAAAAAGATCATAATTTTTGAAGACTTGTAAACAGGCTAAACAAGTCACCAAAAACAACCCATTTTCAGTGATATAAAATGCCTAAATGAAATCACTGTCTAATTGCTGTGTAAAAACTAGAATTTGTTAAGAGTTCGGATGAAAATGTAAGTGGGTTCAATGAACCAAATGTGCGTTTGAATATGTTAATAGATAAATTGACTTTTAGGAAGTCAAACTGACCAATGATTTGATCGAGTGATAAATTTGACATAAGACCCGTAAGGTGGGGTAGTCATAATTGATAATGACTAATCTAACCGTCTTACGAATTATGATGATAGTTTGACGCCTAACGAGCTAGGTGGAAGCTTGATTAGTCAAAAGACTAAAAAAGGGTAAGACGGTGATTTAGTCAAGTTTAAATGGATCAAAGTTGAAGTTTAAAACGACACCAAGTGGCATAAGCCATGTTGGGTAAATGTGTAAGAAACGGATTTAAGACACCTAACTAATTGGTGAAGAATCCGAAATGAATTACTTAATGGAATGGTAAATAAATACCATTCATATATAAGCACAAAATGTTTGGTCGTCAGACCAAACGGGTCAAATAGTAAGTTGATACCATTTGACAATTTACGACTAATAAATGTTTGTCGAGTCTTAAGCTCACAGGATAAAACGACTTGAGAATTAGCGATGCGATGAATTAGCCATTTATTTGATACAAGGTATTAAAACGGGTCAATATGTTGACCCGAACCAGGTACGCATATTTTGAGTTATAGTTAATAGTAATATGTTGGTCAAATATTAGCGAAAGCCCTTCGTCGTAAAATAAAGGACTGAAATTGACCAAACAACCCCTGAATGCTAAAAGGGGTAAACGGTGCTTACGAGCCATTTAAGAACGTGTATTATGATCATGTAAGTTATAGATAAGTATACAGTAGATTGTGCATAACGAAAGGAAAAGACTAAAACTTAAAAGGGTCTAAATCTTTGAAACGGGTCAAAATGAATTACGCGCGTAACTTTGGTGATTGCCGCGTAATGCAAAAAGTTATGAATCCAAGTTAGAGGTTTTGAGTGAAATACTTGGTATAGGCTTTATGATAAATTGGATACAAGTTTGGAGGTTTTAAACACAAACGGGTCAAGATGTTAATTTTGAACAATAACCCGAATACTTAGAAATCTAGAATTTTATTAGTTTGAATGTCAAATTTTAACTCCATGTGATGGAGAATTAAATTACGAACGCGTAGGAAAAAGAATCACGCAAAACGGATAAGGAGAATGAAAGTTATGGCATTTTAAAGTTCGTTTTTGGATTAAAACCATAGCTGGGCGAAAATGCAGGTTTCAGCAACAAACCTGCTGGAAAATGCTATCCCTCGCGCCACGCGACAGGATCACTTAGATTCGGCGCGACACGCGAGAGCCGTCGCGACACGCGACAAAGTGAAGGGTGTCTGGCGCGACACGCGACAGGACCAAATCTGGAATTTTATTTTATTTTTCATGATTCGATGCTGGAACTTATTTATACGCGCTATATCAATGTCAAAACTAACATTTTAAGTGGTTTTGACTTTAGGTAATGTTCCGGATAGCGATCAAGCATACTTTGAAGAACTGAACACGATCAATTTACAAGCTTCCGCACATTATTACGTTGTCGTTTTGAACGACGAATTCAATTACATCATGTAGTAAACTTTTAAATTGTAAAAGTTTTTATTAAACCCGCATTTTTATATGTATGTGTATTCGTAAATACACATTTAATTGTCGATATTTGTACAAAAACTGTTAAATAATAATAAGGGTGTTACAAGTTGGTATCAGAGCTCAAGGTTAAAAGAGTAAGTGTGTTCGGTTCGAGGCTTGATCACAAATCCGGTAAGTACAATTATGTTAGTGGTTTAGCATGTTAAAGTGTTGTAAACAACACATAAGGTTATTGTGTAATACACGTTACACCAATCAAATCGATAAAGGGTAGATATAGT
Organism: Helianthus tuberosus; assembly: GCA_030545235.1. Taxonomy (NCBI): domain Eukaryota; kingdom Viridiplantae; phylum Streptophyta; class Magnoliopsida; order Asterales; family Asteraceae; genus Helianthus; species Helianthus tuberosus. The sequence goes on along the minus strand of JARYGA010018631.1, from coordinate 1,797 downwards.
CAACGAAATTACGTGTGTTGACACGTATTGTGGAAAAGCCTTGTATTATAATACGGGCGATTGTTGATGTCGACATTACTAACTTTTGGGAATGTTTTAATTGAAGGACACTCGCATCCGAAGATGAAGAGAGTTGAACGAATTGCGGATATGACGGTGGAGCGGTCCGAGGTATGACGAGCAGAGCATACTCATCAAGGACCTAAATCGCGTAATGATCGTGAACAAGGTAAAATAGCAAGGAAAGCCCATTGGGGCAAGCATTTACAGGTGCACATTTTAAATTTATTGCACATATAGTGATATGCAACAAATACGTAAAGACTGACTGTTGCATATGTAGATTAAAAACTTGGAAAAAAAACCTGAATAGAATACCTATCCAGGATATTATTTCCAAGAAAAATAAGTAGAGGTATTACTTACATGGGGTGTAATGTGAAAATTATAAAAAGGTCATGTATGCCAGGTGTTGATCGCTTACTCTGGCCAAGTAAGTAGTAAACACGTGGTACCATGAACTTTCTATGATGGACATATTTATATCCGATGTGGTAAGGATGGGGTGAATGGGACAAATTAAAAAGTACCCAAATGAAACAAATGAACAAAATGCTTGATAATGATGTAAACGCACAGCTGGGTGACGGAAGCGTATTACATTAGAATAATGAGCCCGAGAGAAGGGACAAACATTACTATAAATGATGTTATAAATAAATGACCTAAAAAAACATTTCATGAAAATAAGTCATTTTGGACGAAAGAGCCATGGTTGACAAAATGAGCATGTAAAACCAAAGTATAGATGATCCGCCGGGTCATAAAAACAAAGGTGTTGCCCACACGAAAAAGATAATCAAGGTTGTTAACTTTAGTCATAGTAAAGCAAGGATAACGATGATAATCGTCACTCATAATTAATAAGGCCGCCAATGGTGGTCAAGTAAAGAATAAAAGACATGGTCGAATAAAAGCGACGGGTTTCGCGAAGATAACCAAGTAAATCGAAACGAAGTCTTAATGCATACTGGAAGGGGTGCAATGATAACAATTTCGGTAAAACACCCGGTTGATGGGTAAGGAATTAAACACATGCGTAGACTGAGAAACGGGAACGCGTATGGAAAGTAAAAAAGACTCGGGTTTTGGGTCATGACTAAAAGACGATAAGATACTGCAAATAGAAATTTTAATAAATTACATTCAACTGTTTTAAAGTTGAACGGGTCGAACAAAGACTGAAGTTTGACATTCATAAGTGATGAATTTTCACACGAACAAGTCAAACGAATTTAATAAAGGATGACACTTGCTAAAGTAAGTAAGCGCGAACCGAATAAATAAAAGTGCGAAATATTAATAAACCTATGTAAAGGAGTTATAGGCGTTAAAAACATTAAAATAAAAGAACCCGGGTAATGGGACGTAAAGAAGTATAGGTAAGAACCGGGTAACGGTAAGTGTAGGGCAAACCGACATGTAATTGACGTTAGAAGTCACGAAGTCGGAAAGATAATTCGAAAGAAAACAATGTAGCCTTAGACTGCGGTCAAGGTCAAACGAAATCCAAAAAGTAAAAGTGAATAATTCTAAACATAAAAAAGGGGTGCCTTAACGCCATATGCGTATATAAACGTATACACATTTGAATAAAGACTTGAATAAAAGATGATCTACGGGATCATTATAACCTACGGGATATTAATTAATGTTAAGTCTATGGGACCAAAAAGACCTTCGGGTCACAAATAGAAAGAAACGAATTGTAAGGGTCTCACCTTAAAAGGATAAAAA